>JAXCLQ010000005.1:4273159-4285685 GCA_035584115.1 Cedrela odorata | reverse complement strand
AAAGCTTGTGCTCAACCTGCAATGTCTTGCATACCAGCTCCACGTCATTCCCTCCACCACCACCACCACCACCACCAACTCCGCCAGCACCGGCCGCACCTCCTCCGCCTCCGGAATTCCCTTCCATTCTATAAATAATAATACTATTAAATTAAATATAAAATCACTGACGTTACACAGTCCCAAAAAAAAAAAAAAAAAGTCTTCCCTTTACTAAGTAACAATGGTAGGTAAGTGTGTTTGAAAGTATCAAAGGTAGATCTGAACGATAAATTGAAGTGGGGTTTGTGTTATTGTACCGCCATGGTGGTGATGTTGGTCAAGAAACTGGTTGTGGGTATTAGGGATTGTGAAAGGAGGAGGATTATGGGAATTGACTCAATACTAACAAGTATTTCTCTTCCCATATTCATGCTCTTTTATTTTTATAGAAAATTATTTTTATTTTTTTATTTTTTACCTTGCTATTTTCGTTGCAATGAGTACACTACACGACTATCACTAGTTTACAATTACTGCGGCTGCTTGCTTGCCACTTTGCTGTGTTTGCAGTAATTTTATTATATGATTGATTTCAAAAGAACCATCCAAAATCGAAGGACTTGAGTCAGCACTCGAAAGTCTGGATCGCATTTTATCTTTTTTCATCTCTGACTTACGGCAATTACTTACTTGGCAACACTTTTAACTGACGCAAAGTCCAAGCTTGGTGACATCCAATCAGCTAACTCGCTCAATCCATCTCATTTCATCAACACTTCGGAATCATTTTTGGGCTCTGTGTTTCTTTATCTTGCAAATCATTGCTAAAGCTAATGTCTTAAGAAGTACCAGAATCATTCACGACTACTTTTTTTTATCTCATCTTATTTACCAAAATTTTGTTATTAAAAATGCATGGGATTTATGCAAGTTATAGTATACTTTAGGAACAAATATATTATTGTCAGTCAATTGTAAGTACACTCAATAAAGATAAAAGAGAGCGCTGAAACAAACATCGCACTTTTTTACGAGCTTTAAAGATGAATTTTTTACGCCAATTTTCTCTTGCCAAATCGATATCACTTCATTCCTCTTTACTGATACACAAACGTCTCTTATGTACCACGACTGCAGACCTTTTTACTTTGCTAAAGCAGTGTTCAAACCTCAAACACATGTATGGAGCGCATGGTTTCATGATCGTTAGAGGCCTTGATCAAGATAATCTTCACCTTAGCCGATTTATTGACTTGTGCTCTTCTTTGGGCTTCTCAGATTATGCTCATTCAGTCTTCGCCCGCAAATCCCAACCAGATGTGTTTCTGTATAACACCATGGTCAAGGCTTTCTCTTGCACTGAATTTCCCTTGAATGCTATCGTTCTTTATAATAAAATTCAAGCCAGCGGCTTGCGACCTGACAGTTATTCTTTCCGTTTTGTGTTAAAGGCGATTGTTAAGTTATCAGCGATTGAAACAGGGAGAGGGATTCATTGCCAAACAATAGGATCTGGGTTAGACTTGGATGTTCATGTTGTCATTGCTCTTTTACAATTGTATGCTTCCTGTAAATGCATTTGGGATGCTCGAAAACTGTTCGATGGATTGAGCCAGAGAATAAGAGATGTTGCACTTTGGAACACGATGGTTGCTGCATATGCAAAGGTTGGTGATCTGAACAATGCTCGGGCATTATTCGAGCGCATGACTGAAAGGAATGTGGTTTCTTGGACAGCTTTGATTGCTGGCTATGCTCAAATGGACCTGCCTAATGAGGCAATTGCTGTATTTAGAAAAATGCAGCTTGAAAATGTGGAACCTGATGAAATTGCTATGTTGGCTGCACTCTCTGCTTGTGCTCAATTGGGAGCACTTGAGTTGGGAGAGTGGATTCATAACTATATAGATAAATATAGATTGTGTAAAACTGTTCCTCTTAACAATTCACTGTTAGATATGTATGCAAAATCTGGAAAAATAGGAAAGGCTTTGCAGGTGTTTGAGAACATGAAGAATAAAAGTGTTATAACATGGACTACAATGATTGCTGGACTAGCACAGCATGGTCTCGGAAGAGAAGCCCTTGATATGTTCTCCTGCATGGAAAGGGCTAGAATTAGACCAAATGAGATTACTTTCATTGCCATCCTTTCTGCTTGTAGCCACGTTGGCTTGGCTGAATTGGGTCGCTGGTATTTCAACAGGATGAAGTTGAGGTATGGGATCGAACCAAAGATTGAGCACTATGGTTGCATGATTGATTTACTTGGTCGTGCTGGTTACCTCCAAGAGGCACAGCAACTAATTAGAAGAATGCCATTCGAGGCAAATGCAGCTATATGGGGCTCTATTCTTGCAGCTTCTAATATTTATGGTGATGTTAAGCTAGGAGAGCATTCTTTGCAGCATCTGATAAAGTTGGAGCCCCATAATAGTGGAAACTATGCAATTTTGTCTAATATATATGCTTCTCTTGGAAGGTGGAATGAATCTGGAATAGTAAGGAAGGTGATGAGGGACACTGGTGTTAAAAAGACGCCAGGGTTTAGTTACATTGAAGTGAGTAACAGAGTTCATGAATTTATAGCAGGAGACACATCACATCCTGATTTTGACAGAATCTACCAAATTCTATGCAAGATAAATGGGCAGTTGAAGATTGCTGAGCATCTGCTAAATGAATTTTGTGAACTGCTTGAATTTGATGAGGATGGGATGTAGTTCTACTTCTACTCATACAAGATGCTTTGATGGTTAATGCAGTATGACCACTTGACACCGTATAACTCCCTACCATGTTTGTAAGACCCAACCAAACGACCTTGGAGTCGGACGGTACCTTTCTTTCAGACCCAGATACATTGGTGCACATGATTAAAGAACTAAGTTAGAATGGGATCCAGTTTCTCATCACAACGTCAAATATTGGCATTACTTGTGATTTGGTCTTGCGTGAAGCTAAGGTGCATTAGACTTCCTACCCTTCAACAGGGAGGTATGTAATCGCTAAATGATTCTGTTCTGTGCTGCCCATAACGTTTCATGAGGAGATCTTGTCTTTGTCCTCTTTTGCTTTCCTTACGCTGTCCCCACCATTTCTATTTCCTACTAAATTTTCAGACATGGCATACACGAATTGGTAAGTTTTAAGAGTAACATTAAGAGACCATTTCATTACCATTCTTAATTTTGCCTTCATTGAAGCATGTGATTTATCCACTAAAGCCAACCTTTTAAAATGGAAATATCATCAGTTAATAACTACATTCAGATATTAAAAGTTTTTTACTTGTCCATCAAACAGTTTGTTTTTTTTTTTTTTTTATGCCAATTGTTTAACTTGCATTCTTATGCTTAATCTGTTGGTCATTGTTACTAGATGCATGGACAAATAAAATTTTCTGTGATCCTGATTAGAATTCTTTTCTCTACTAAACAGATTCTTCTGTAAGCTACTGAGCCATTTCAAATTACTGTCATTATCTTACAGCTGCATTAGTTGCAATGCTTGTTCATAGGAGAGTCTTAAGCTGTGTAAATTTTATTATAGTCATTGAAAATTAACTTATCTATAGAATGGGACATCATATGTTAACAAGTATTGATCAAGCAAGAATTTATTTCCAGCATAACACCTCAAAGAAAAAGTAAAGAAAAAAGGCATTACGAAGTGAGTGGTTGGCAACTCGCTTTACAAACTCTGATTACACCAGCCAAAAATATTGTTGCTTGACTTCAAAATTCATAATTTATTCAACACAATAATTTCAATTATATAGAATGGACCAATAACTTGAGATTGCAAGCACCATGCCAAAATATACCCAAGATTCTACTATATATAGAAAACTAAACAACTCTAGTACAAAAATATTATGGAAAGTAGATACATTATATACTTGAACAAAATATCAGTTCAGCCTGCCTGGTAGATCTCCATAGCCTCATCAATCTCATGATTCTTTTCATGGAGAAATACCTGCATGGATTGGCACAAAGCTTCTGTAGGCCTTTTAGATGAAGCAAGGAAATTGTATTGTTCTTCCTGTACCCAGATGTATAGATGTGGCATTTAAGCCTTTTCCTAGCATATTGGAGGGAAGAATTAGAGAACAGAGAATATGTAAGCATTCAATTCACTCTCAGCCCTAACATTTTGCCATCATGTCAAAATTGCTCAACTTCTTTCTGTCCTTCACTAGAATCACTTCAAAGCATTAAACCTTGGAAGAAATCATGGTCAAACCCTAAGTCATAGAATCCCAATCCCAAAAGAGCACTGGCACATAATATCTGAACCTTCTGTTTGAGGAAGTAACATATTCCTGCCCAAAATGCAATACAAGCAAATTATAAGGTAGTGAATCAGAACTAGTTAGATTGAAGGATTATAAGATGTTAGTTGTTTGTGAGAACCTCGATATTGGCACTTAACTTGATTATGAGCATTCTCACCTTCGCTCTGTGTACTTCCTTGTGATATGCTGTATGGCATATTTAGATCCTTCTGATTCACTTCATTCATAAATAGAGCCCTTTGGGATCTCAGTTTGAGAGCAGATCCTGTCTCTATTGGAGAAAGTTGAGAAGAGGTTTGAAGGTCTTTACTTTCTTTGTCTTTAATGCCTACCTCTGTAGACATATGTTGGCAGCACGATTCCAGTTCTGATATTGAGAAAGAAACACAAGAATCTCCTTTTGATTCAATGATACCATCATCCAATTCAGATGGAGAACATATCAGCATGCTGTTCTGACAACACATTTCACATCTTACTGGCTGCACTGTGGACATGGTGTAGAGTTCATCATCATCTTCATATCGATTTAGTTTACCACAATACATATCAGCTAGGGATGGAGTGCTAGATATGTTATCATCTATTGACGAACCATCTCCAAAATCCTGCTTTTCCATCATTGTTTGGCCTTCTGTTTCATGAGATAATGATATAAAATCCAGTCTTGATTTCATTACAAATAAATCCTTCAACATTGTTTGTGGTTTTTCTGTAATTACTTCTGATATGGATACGTCAACTCCCTTGACACCAAGCCGTTTCTTCATTTTATTATGGCAGACAGTATTTTCCACTGTAAACTTGTATGCAGGCACATCGTCATTAGCTAATCTTTCTGCTTTGCTTGGTCCTCTTCCCCTATGTTTCTTCCCTGAGACTGGAATAGCCAGTACTCGCTTACTTCTGTGAGTAAAACCTGTAGTAGTTGGTTCATTTTTATGTAAAAGCCAATCATCAACCTTTGAAAATTTTGTGGTGTTCAACTTTTCTGTCTTTTCATTTCCACTTTTCTCAAGGTAACCGAGGGGAGCCCTTTGATGAATTGAAGTCCTCTGTGATGTGTCCTGCTCTGGGAAAGCAACAATGTTGATATCACATTCCAATGTTTCTTGGCTGTATTCGGTTTCATAGTCTGCACCATTTTTCATGTTCAAACCTGCCAAACAGATAGATCTTGAAATACTGCTCTCTGAGTTGTATTCTGAATTGTTTTTCACTGGGAAAGTCACGGACTCTGCACGATGAGATGATGGCCTTCTTCTTCTCCCAGCAGATTGCTCTTTTCCTTCTGAGGTATGAAGATCCATTCCAGACTTCCTTCTGCTGCAAAAGGTTGGCCTCATAAACCTTGGTAATTGCGACAAATGAGCTGCTGTGACATCTTGAATCTTGTTCTTATCATTTTTGAGGTTACAAAGTGGCTCTACAGAAGATGAATGTGAAACGCCTAGTTGCTCTTGGAGAGAAAGGGCTGGCCTTGTCAGAGTTTCTAATTTCTCGTTGAAGTTCTCAAACTCTCCTCTAACTCTTAGGCGTTCTTCTTCAATCTTTTTCATCTGTTGCTGTAAGTTCTTCATTGAAACTTCTTTCTGGTCTCTTACTTCCTGAATATCAATAGTTCAATCTTACTGATCATAATTGAGATGCAGAAGGTCAATTTGTATTGAGGGAGAGGAACTTTAGAGGAGATTATCTGAGATGGCAGTTCTAGCAAACCAACCAGGTAATGCACCTAATAATTGTGTTTTTTTTCCTTTTCTTTAAATGTCTCTAGTTGGAGTTTTGATGTAGACCAATTATTATTTGTGTTTGTGCATGAATTTTCTTTCACACCCACCCATGCGCCATCCCCCCTCCCTCTTTTCTTTTGGCACCATAATGGTTGTCTATAGTTTTAATAGTCTATCCTATTTCTTCTCTAAGATTGTGTTTCAAGAAATACTCCAAAAGCAGGTTCTTGACAACATATTATGCTAGGATAAGCAGTTTACTAGAATTTTTCTGTAATCTAAAACTATTACAAATGTTGATGTCTTGAACTTTATTTTGATTTATGAGAAATTTTAGTATCTTTTTGCTGCAAATCCATGTAATTTGACCTTGTATGCCAGGAATCAGGTACCTTTTTCTATATCTAAAAAATCTAGATCTCATTAACAGGTTACTGAGTTAATTAAATTATTTGAAGATACTATAAGAAAAAGCAATATTACATCTACTTACATCTGAATACCCATCCCCTAGGTGAATGCTTTTTACCCTGGTTGCAAAGTTTAGGGAACATATTGTTTCACACAAATCTTCTTCTTTAGGGCTGACATGGACAAGCATCAGTGTCTTTGAATCCTGACCTGAGATAACAAAAATGATAAGTTTAAAAAAAAAAAAAAAAAAAAAAAGGCCACATGTAATCTATAGAAATAAGAATAATTAATTTGATCGTATAGTTCTGTTATATTATTAAAAAAAATTAACTAGGAATAACTATCATAATCTTTATAAACCATGAAGATTAATGATTTTGTTTTAATTTGGTTGTAAAACATATGATTACTGTAACAATTGATAGTTAAGAATGGAACACTGGAACTCTGTCATTTGCATGGTATGAACTATTCTTAAATTTATTTTATTTATTTTTTGTATTATTTGATATGCATTTCTCAAATAACAGAATATGGAATCCAGTGAGGAAGAATACAATTACCGAGGGAATCTTTAAGAACTTGCGTCAACTTGCTATTCCTGTCAAATGTAGAAACTTGTTAGTTAGGTTTCTCACGATAATGATGGTGGAACCTAGTAAAAAGCCAATCCTAATGGACTTCGAAATCATCAGTGAAGAATTGCTATTCGTATCTATGAGCATGAAGGATCTCAAAGTCTCCTACATATTTGACAAGATTTTTTTTTTTAAAAAAAATATAGTGTAAGAGCATACATGAAAAATATCAATCAATTTCTCATTTAGAATCTTTCAGCATCAAAGAAGTTAGATGCCTTTAGCAGCAACCAGTCCATAGAATTGGAATCTGATGGTTTGGAGATCAGTTGCTCCTTCAGAATAAATTGGAGATGGACTTCTCTGACTTCACTCAATTATTATTCTTTAGCTCTAATCCCATGTTACCAAACACAGTGTTCGTTTATTTTAGGTAGTCTTCTCTTTTATTTTGCAGAAAATACAAAAGAAATAACTTTTCGTTACTATCATTGCTATGAAAAAGATCTAGTATTGTTCCTCAATTACTGAATACTAGAAATGATCTGTGTAGCTGAGTCCCTGTTGTTGGGATGGGCTTTGCAGAGTTGAGATTCCCATTACCTATAAGGTACATGGCGCTTTTTCCTTTGAAGGGCGTTAATGACATCTCCAAGAGAAGAAAGTGACAAATTAATGGCTTTTCCTTCATCAAGCCTTCTCCCCCATGCTTTTGTCTTCAGCACTCGCTCACTTCCTCCAAGGTCAACTAACCAAATTTTGTTTGTTTCCCTTCGCCTCTCAGGAGCATCAAAGCAGGTTATTGATATGCGAATCATGCTATTAGAAGTAATCACAAAGAAGGACAGATTTAGAACACATTAGATAACGTTGTCAGTCATTAAGCAGTTTCTGAAATTGGCATCCAGATCTCAAAGTGTTTTATAACTAATAATGATTCTCAATCTTCACTTATCTCTCTGGTCCTGTTGGACTAAGTTGTTTAGCCTAATTCCGCAAATGGTTTGATAAATATTTACAAGGAGAAGTAGTTACCAGTGAGATCTGCTTGAAGTTGTGTTTGAATTTGTAGAGGCAGTTGATCTGAACCGGCAACCTAATCGATACAGTCTCAAAGCTTGATTGAAGTCACTCACTTGAATGGTCACTAGGTTGTCAATTTCAATCCCTCCCTTTGGATCTGTGCGAATGGAAAGGCTGCAAATAGAGGTCATAGATTTTTTTTCAAAAAGCATTCCTGTAAACATATAGCAAAACAAATTCAAAAGTTCAAGGGTATTTCTCCCGTACAGACAAAGCGAGAGGCATCTCATTTCAAGATCTGTAAAATGGTAGATGGATGTTAGTTGAATTTACAGGTCTATATGCATGAATCTTCGTGTCAGTTTCTGGCCTACTTCACAGGTTGAAAATGTCATTAAGTCAAAATAATTAATTGGTTGACGAATGTCATGATTAAAGACAAAGCCATCTAGACTATGGAGCTGCTTTTGTTAACAAAAACAAATAGCAATGTGAAAAATAAATTGCAGACTCACCACAGTGGCAGAGGATCAGTTGCTTTTGTTGGCTGAGTAACAAGCAGGTCTTTCAAATTTCCCAAGTAAATTTCAAGCATACTGAAACTGATGAGTAGTGCATGATTGCTCTCCACTGCTTGCTTAAATAGTGCTTCAATTGTTCGGGGCACTATGCCGGGTGAATCTGGAGTGCCTTCCTATAAATTATCAGCGAATTGGAGGTAGACTAAGAAAAGTTACATTGTTTATCTTGACTTTTGTAGAGATATACACATTCAGCTCCAAGAAAGAATTAGTTCACTGAGGGTTTGTTGGAAATACTCAATTACTTAGAGATCAATTAGTTCTTATTTTCAATACAAAATGGTGACTCATTAAAATTAGTTCTTAATTGAAGATAGACCAGCCTGATCAGGTTGCTGATTATTCTGTATTTCCTGTAATTAGACCTAGAATATTGCACGTTGCTTGTTTGCAGTACCCATTTTACAAGGCAACTGGCACATAAAGGTCCTTACCATAGTGAAAGTTTTTCCTGCGCCTGTTTGCCCGTACGCAAAAATGCATGCATTGTAGCCATCCAGGACGGATTTGATGACTGGTTCGACTTCTGAAAAGACTTCATCTGAAAACTTACAACAATTAAACTTATTTCATGACTTGTAACTGTTTCATTCAAGCTGTTAGCTCATAATAATTTTTTTTTCTATGTCAGGGCTATACGATGAATATAGAAATGAAACTACAGCTAGAAGAAGTTGTTCTTGAAGCACCTTGTGATGAACCAGGATAGAAAACCTTGTCAAAACTGTAGCTTTTACTCTTGTTGCAATCAAGTTTCAGAAGAACATTGCTTGAATCAGAGGCTACGACAGGTCTTAAACGTCCAAAATTCTCACCTATTCTGATGGGTCTTATACGACAAAAGACACGGATATTCCCTGCAATGGCAGATCTGATGAGCAAATGACTATAATCAACTTACAATGGTTTTTCAAGTTGGGTGCCGTAAATTATTCAATAACATCAAACGCCATCCTGATTTTGACCCTCAACCTTCACAGTCAAGCTGATTTTGCTAAGTTCTACCGGGGCAGCAACTAGATCTTGATTTTTAGATGGAGGAAAAACAGTTTCTATTTAACTTTCTGTGATATAATTTCATACTTTGTATTTTCATTGATGAATCATCATTCCAAGTTGCTGATAACTAACCTTTCAAATCTAAAAATTCATTTAGGACCTGCCTTCTCTGTACGTTCAGTTGATTTATGTACGCAGATAAAGCAGCAAGTTCATCTTTTAAAAGGCAAGTAAACAAAGGAGGGGAAGAATGAAAATGATTAGTATCAGAATGAGCTAGTGATTAGGAAAAAAACAGCCGGATAACACACCAAATGTACAGATATATTGAGATATATTAATGCAAAGTGCCTACCTTTTATTTCTGAAATGGCAGTTCCTGAATCAACGTCTTTGATTTGGGAAGAACTCCCTGTCTCCATGTCTTTTCGTTTTATGTCAGTAGATGATTTTTGGGACGGTAGGTTTTTCACTATATCACAAACTGATTTGACCCAGGTAGAAGTTAAATGTGCCTTTAATCCTAGCAGGGAATGAATTGTTTCGGCAAGATTCTGAACAGAATGCCTCGCATCCATGGTCTTCTTCTTCCGCCTGTATTGTACTGAAGGCTTGTCCTCCCTCAACTTTTTGTGCTCTATTCCATGTCTGTAAACAGCACCATACATTTAACTATAAGTAAACCGAAAATCTAGTTTACATAGGTTCAGTCTAGCCAAGGTTATGTGATGATGATAACAAAAAAAATGCAGAACAATATTTGTTTCAGCAATGTTTAATTGCATATACAATCTCGATACTGATATTTAGCAGCCGAAATGTTTACTTGCGTTTCAGAAAAGAAAGTTTCAGTTATTTATTAGGTGGTGGTTTTATCATCTTGACAAAGAAAGAAGAATTTCAGAAAGATTATACATCCCTTTCTCAATAAATGGCATGACTATAAAAAGTAAAAAAGAAAAAAAATTGAAAATAGTTCTCAACTTGATAGCAGAACCGGGGAAGACAGACTGAAATATACAGAATGTTACTAGCATTGAGGTTCGGTATATATTGTCTGCTAATTTATTTCTTTAGATTGTCTGGAAACAAGATTGCTTAGTGAGCCGAATAAGTTTCTTGGCAGAAAACCGGCAACTGACAGAGAGCAGAAGAGGTCTATGATTTCTAAAATTGTGATCAGTTGATCGTCTGCTACCTATTACATTAAAAAACAAAAAACAAAAATAAAACAATTGAGTCTGATCACATTGACAACAAACAGCTTCAATCTGAGTAAACAGCAGGCTATTTCTGGTTTCTCCATTCTTTCTTTCAGTAATCTCAACGGTATAAACGACAAAAACTGAACTGTGAAGAAAAAAAACTGACAATGATTAAAAATACGCCAAGTAAAAATATGATTAAAAACCTGCCACCATTTTTGCTGATGTAAACAAAAAGGTTAAAGCAAGAGCTTAGGATGCAGAGAAAAGAATACCATGAAATATTAATTTTGTTTCATTGCTTCAGAGCTCCTGCATATTAGCTAAACCAGAATCTTAGAACAAGCAATCCTGGATCAAGACTTGGTCAGAATGAGCTTCAAATTTATGTCAGTCAAAAACTTTGAATCAGTAGAAGCCTTCGCAGCGAAGAATATCGGGTTTGATAATATTATCATAATTCAACCAAAGGAAAAGAAAGAATGCAAGAAATGGTAGTTGAATCACTTCACAAATAGTTCAATGCTGAGGAAAGAATTTATGTCATTGCAACATGTAGAAGAAGAAGAAGAAAGGCCAGCAATCATTCTAAAACTCTTACTAAATTATTTAAATATGAATTTAAGAAAAAAAATCCCATCTCTGAAACTCCATGTGAAATCATCAAGTAAAACATTTCTTCCGTATGTTATACAGATAAGTTATTGTTGGAATCCAGCTTCTTGACAAAATACCTACTTTCTTTTGCATGATAATGATGAATAAGAGTAGGCCCAAAGTCAGTCGTATGCAATAATATTTATTTTCTTGGACATGGTTGGAGTAAAAGTTTCATCTTTACTGTTATTTTTTCATTCTACCATTAATGACTTTGATTTGCAGCTCACCAAACATGACCTGTTCAAAATCTCTGAAGTCTAAATCGTCCAATAATATTTTATTTTGATATATTTTATGTTTGCAAACTACGCCAACAAAATACCTATCAGATGAACCAAAGAAAATTCTCTTCCAACTTTCGATAATGACTCAAACAACAAGGAATATTTTTGTTATAAATAATTTAAGCTTACAGTTCCATTAATAATATGACATTGGCTTTTTGATCTAGTACCATGAATATTTGGGAAACAACATTTCATATCTCTTTGTAAGCCATGTTACCCAACCTCTGACAACATTCATTCGATGGCTTCATAATATTTTTACAATTCCTGAATATTGAACATAGCACAAGAAGGATAGATTATATATATAATTCATTGAATCAATTGCCGGTGTCTACTTGGGAGAGTCAAAAGCTCCATCTCCAAGCATGTGAAATCTTACAAATTATGGGGATCGAAGAGAATTTTGAGTTGTTAATAATGTAACAATGGTCTTAATGGGGAATGTTTTTTTTACTAAAAATAAAAGATGATAATATATAAATATATAAATATATAAATGTAGTAGTTATACATGAATATCAAAATCTTTTATTACAATACTAGTTTTAATTTGGGTACAATAATGAGTGTGAGTGTGACTGTAACACCCCAAATCCAGCAAGCATCACACATATTAAATTAGGGTGCACAATCCCGTACACATGTACTAAATCCCATAATTAAAACTATTTTTTTTAAAAGGATTTCTTTATTAAAAACTATTATTAAACCAAAGTCTTAAATCTGTTTAAATAATCATAATCTAATCAACTAAAAGAAAA
>JAXCLQ010000005.1:4237694-4273059 GCA_035584115.1 Cedrela odorata | reverse complement strand
GAACTAATTAGTGAAGGTGAAATCATAACCCTAGAGTTTTTAGCCAATTAATTTAATCATATTTATTTTATTTGCATTTAAATTACTTTTAATTGTCCATCCATCAAATTTCGTTAACCAAATAAAATCTGGGTTATGTCAAGTCTTGGGAATTAATTTACAACAATCCTCGTGGGACGATAATTTTCTCATTACTCTATTACTTGTTCGATTCGTACACTTGCGATTTTACACAACATGGGTCTTCAAAAATAAGGTATGCTGACATGATAGAGAAATGGGTCGTCAAAAATAAGGTATGCTGACATGCCATCATCAATATGTTTTCGACTAAACTTTATGACATTTACTGCAAGTATACATCTGCTTTTGAAATTTGGGAATTAATGAAGAAAAAATATATTGCTGAAGAAGCTGGATCTCAAAAATATACCATAGGTAATTTTTTAAATTTTAAAATGAACAATGACAATGATGTTTTCTCTCAAATCCATGATTATCATTTATTAATAAATGAGTTGAAAAATGAAGATATTAATCTTCAAGAATCTTTTATAGTTAGTTGTTTAATGGAAAAACTTTCGGAGTCATGAAGAGATTTTAAAAATAACATGAAACATAAAAGGAAACATATGAGCCTCGAGGACTTAATTGTACACATAAAAATTGAGGAGAAGAACAAGCTCAGAGATGAAGTTGAAAAAGTCAAAGAATTTAATTCCAAGACAAATGTTATTGAGAATAAGTCTCCTCATGAGAAAAAGAATAAATTTTTGAACAAAAATAGATTTTTTAATAATAATCTCAACTTTAAAAAGAAGGCACAATGTTATGTGTGTGGAAAACTTGGGCACTATGCTAATCAATGTAGGCATAAGGTTCAAAAGGGAGATAGAAATCCTCCTAGAGCCAATTTGGCTAAGGGAGACAATGAAATTATAGTTACGGTTGTAGTCTCCGAGGTAAATATGATTTCTTGTGGAAACAAATATTGGATTATTGATTCTGAAGCTACTAAACATATATGTGGTGACAAAAATTTGTTTTATGATTATGCATCAATAAAAGAAGGAGAAGAGTTTATCTATTTGGAGATTCTCGATTCATACCAATCCTAAGCAAAGGGAAAGTTCTTCTAAAGCTCACATCTGGAAAAATAAAAAATAAAAATAAAATAAAATAAAACCCATTTTTCTTAGCAATGTACTATATGTTCCAAATATTCGATATAATTTAATTTTCGTATTTATATTTGAAAAAACAGGATTGAAAGTATTTTTTGAGAGTGATAAAATTGTAATGACCAAAAATAGGATCTTTGTTGGAAAAGGTTATAGTTCTAGTGAACTATTTAAACTTAATGTATTTGATGTTACCATGAATAAACATTCTTCTTCTTCTGCTTATATTGTTTATTCAATTGATTTATGGCATAGTAGATTGGGTCAAGTAAATTTTTCTTATATTAAGGAAATGAAAAAATGTAGTTTGTTGCTAAACTTAAGTTTGACAAATGAACATAAATGTGAAGTTTGTGTAGAATCTAAGTGTATAAAGAAATCCAACAAGATTATTTTGTAAATAGAGAATGAGCTTCTTAGTTTGATCCATAGTAATCTTGGTGATGTTAAACAAATTATAACAAAGGAAGGAAAAATGTATTATATTACTTTTGTTGATGATTTTTTAAGATACACAAAAGTGTATCTTTTGAGAAATAAAGATAAGGCTTTTTACAAGTTCTTGATCTATAAAAACAAGGTTGAAAATCAATTTAATAAGAAAGTTAAAAGATTAAGAAATGATCGAGGAGGTGAATATGATTTAGAGAGTTTGATAGTTATTTTAACGATTATGGTATTATCCATCAAATAACCCTACCTTATTCACCTGAATAAAATGGTGTAGCTGAAAGGAAAATAAAACATTAAAATATATGGTAAATACCATGTTGATAAGTTCTGGAGCATTGTTAAATTTATGAGAGGAAGTTATTTTATCTGCATGTTACATTTATAATAGAGTTCCCTATAAAAAGATTGGAAATGCACCTTTTGAGTTATGGAAATATTATAAGCCTAATCTATCATATTTTAAAGTGTAGGGGTGTCTTGCAAAAGTTTTAATACCTAGCCTTAAAAGAAGTAAGTTAGGACTTAAAACTATAAATGCTATGTTTATAGGTTATGTTTAGAACAATGCAGCTTATAGATTCTTAATTCTTCCAAATAGAAGTAATTTGTTTGATGTTAATACAATTATAGAATCCAAAAACGGTGAATTTTTTTAAACTATTTTTCCAAAGAAGGTTGTAATAGAAGAGCCTCAGTCATTAAATGTTTCAGTAAGTGATTCTCTAGAGAGTTCAGATTCTAAATCAAGGAGAAGTAATAGGAAAAGAATTGCTACTTTGGTGAAGATTTTTATGTCTTTATTATGGAAAATGATCCACAAACTTTAAAAGGCACCATAGATTATAGCCTTAAATATAGATCATCTTTACATGTGCTAGAAGCATACAGTGATACAAATTGGATTTCAGAATCCTATGATATTAAATTCACTAGTGATTATGTGTTTACTCTTGGCAGAGGTATAATGTCTTTAAAATCTACCAAACAAACTTGTATAACTCTGTCTACCATGGAGTTTGAGCTAATAGCCTTAGAAAAGGCATGTTCTAAGGTTGAATGGTTAAGAAATTTCTTAACATATCTTCCCATAACATCTTACCTTCTTACTTTTGTAGTTATACATTATAATTGTCAAGCTGCTATAGCTAAAGCCAAAAGTAAAATATATAATGGGAAAAGCAGACATATTCATTTGAGACACGGTATTATAAAGCAGCTGCTCGAATATGGGGTAGTGAGTCTAGATTTTGTAAGGTCAGAGTTTAATTTGGCTAATCCTTAAACAAAACCACTAAATAGGAACTAAGTGAAAAATATGTCGAGGGGGAAAAAACTTCTACCTAAAACATAAGACAAGAGTGATGGTAACCCTACCTATGTAATTGAAGATACCATGAAACAAGTTCACAAGGGTAAAAACAAATCATTAATTGTCATGTAACACTATCGCTTTAATATAAAAGTCTTCCCTATGGCAAGATAATGTCTACTATAGTGTTTTAAGGTTGAGGAAAATACTTTTAATGAATTCCATGGCCTTATTTGGTAATGTATTTAACTACATGATACACTTGATAGAGATTCACCTATATGAGTGTGAAATTGGGTAAATTTCTATGAGAGCTAAACAGACATCTCTAGAGCACTCATGAAAAGGCAAAGGGTCATTAAAGTGTCAAACCGCATAACAACAATGTTATGTGAGAATTTAATGTGAACATGTTGTCCTCTGTTTTACACCAAAAGAACATTGATTCATAAAAACGATAAAGTCTCACCAAGTTCTTTTGAATCACAATTAGATGTTCAATGGATGGTTCATAGATTGAAAAGCACTAGTACACTTGTATTAAATTTAAGTAAAGAAATGTTGTATATTTTAGAATATGTGGGGGATTCTTGTAAATATTTGGTAGTATATTCTAAAATATACTATCCCACATGAAAAAATAAATAGAATGGCATAAGTTATAAGAATTGATGGCACAAGAGTAAGTTACAAAAATTCAATTTTTAACAGTTTCGTGATTTGAATTCAAGCATTATTTTTACAATCAATTTTGACAGTTTCATGATTTAAATTCAAGCATTATTTCTACATTAATAGCCTTTTGTAACAGTCATATTCTTACAACTATAAAAAGCGATTCTTAGATAAGTTAAAATATAGGACATTTTTTCCCTTCTACATTTTCTTTGCTTTGGTTCATATGCTCTTTACTTTCTTTACTTTAGTTTGTATTGTTGTTCATAAATTGTTACATTTGGGAATATACCCTTGCAACAATATAGCTATTATATCTTGGGCTACAGAGCGTACATCTAACATCCTTATTACACCTGAAAATTATCCTAGAAAGGCGGAATTCTATTCTTTAGGATAATGAATAAACGCCTTGGCTTTTTTTTTTCGTTGTTTTTGCTGAGTTGCTGTTATTATTCCTTATTGTTTTTGCTAGGTTGCTATTGTTATTCCTTGTTGTTTCTGCTGGGTTGCTACTATTTTTCCTTGTTATTTTTGCTCAGTTGTTGCTGTTTTCGCTTGGTTATTGTTGTTTTTCATTGTTGTTTTTACTGTGTTACTGTTGATTTTCCTTTCTATTTTTGTTGTGTTGCTAATATTTTTCCTTGTTGTTTTTGTTGTGCTGTTGCTAGTTTTTCTTGTTATTTTTGTTGTGTTATTACTAGTTTTCCTTTTTGTTTTTGCTGTGTTATTACTGATTTTCCTTGCTATTTTCACTACATTGCTGCTACCATATAACAAGAATTCCCTCTCATAATTTATTATCATATAGTTGTTTCATGCGCATCTTAGCCGCTTCAATATTTCCTTTTAAATCCTTCAAAACCATATCTCTTTCACATAATTCTTGATTTACAACGACTACCTTTGCAGTTGCTAGTATAGAACTTAGGACATTTGGTAGAGGTCAACTATAAACTACCTCAACAATGTTTTTTTAACAATTAAATGTAGATTAGTGTTGTAACAATATTCAACTAAGGCTAACTAATGAACCTTATGTGTAGATTGAGAGCTAGTGAAGCAGCAAAGATACATTCAATGGTACAATATGTGGAACTATAATTGAATTTAGTGTCATTCAATCGAAATAATTCAGTTCAAAATTACTAGTGAAAGTGAGATTTATGTAACAAATAATAGATCTAGTCAGTCCATGTAGACAAAAGATATGATCAAAAAATATTTGAGCAAAACTTATAACTGTATACTAATGGAAGATGGCAATTAAGTGTGCATACTACCACAAAAAAAAAATGGACTTTCCCTTTGAAGCCGGCAAAGCAATCCCTTAATAAAATCCTTTGCAATGTGTTCCCATACTTGCTTTGGAATAGACAGAGGTTGCAAGAGTCCAACAGGTGTAAGATGGTCTACTTTATATCGTTGACAAATATCATAACTTCTTACAAACTACTTGACCTACCTTTTCATTCCCTACCAACAAAATGTTAATCGTATTTGATGAAGAGTCCTTAAGAATCCCTCATGACTACCTTCATGAAATTGATTAATTATTTCATCAATAAAGGTAAAATCTTTAGCTAGATAAATTGTATTTGAAGAAAGTAAGCTCGTTCGAAATTTTCCAAAGACCTATAGCTTTTTCTATCTCGATCAACTTTGTTAACCTTTGAAGAGTTACATTATTTTAAATTTTGTCTTTAATTATTGTTGTCTAATTTGAAATTAGCTGTGAGAGTGCTAATATTTTGCCTTGCTTGTCGTCCTCTCCTCGTGAAATAACATTACCTACAATGTTATCCTTCCCTTTCTTCTAGATGATAACTTGTAAAGCCACCTTTGTTGAGCAATTGTAGTAATTTTTTTGACTCTAACTGTTGAAGGCCTTGTTGATCAATGTACACCACAAATTTCTTTCCCAAAAGATAAGTTAACCATTTTTACACTACAAAAACAAGAGCCAAAATCTTTTTTTCAAAGGTAAAGAGCATAAGATTTTTACCTTGAAAAGCATGACTGAAAAAAGCAATGGGTCTTTCTTGTTTGAGAACTCCTCCCACCCTAAAACCGGATGCATTACATTCAACAATAAAGTTCTTTGAAAAATCTGAGAGGGCCAAAATCGGTGCTCCAGTCATCATCATCTTGAGTTGTTCATATCCTTTTTTTGCTTAAGGATTCCATGAAAATAATCTTTTTTTAAGCATTTTTGTCAAAGAGCATGCAATTCTTCTAAAATCCTTGATAAACTTTTAGTTGTAAAGTGAGACCCAAAAAGCCATGCAAATTCTTAATTGTTTAAGGCTTAGGCCAATCCACAATGGTTAATATTTTATCACGATCAACAATAATACTTGCCTCAAATATGATGTGGCCTGTGTTCTTGGAACTCTCTTCAGCCAAATTCACATTTTTCAAGCTTAAAAAATAATTTATTAGTCTTTAAAATGGGAAATTGAGTATCTAATTGTTATACATGCTCAGCCTAAGAATTACTATATATCAAGATATCATCAAAGAAAGAAATAACAAATTTTCTTTAGTATTCTTTGAATACCTTGTTCATGAAAGCTTGAAATATTAAAGGTGCATTTGTGAGTCCGAAAGATATCACTAAAAATTCATACTTACCTTGGTGAGTGCGAAAACTAGTTTTCTAGATATCTCTAGGATGCATTCATATCTGGTGATACCGTGACCGAAGGTCCAACTTGGAAAAAAATTCGCACCGTAAGTCTCATCCAGTAATTCATTGGGATGCATTTGTGTCTGGTGATACCATGAGCGAAGGTCCAGCTTGAAAAATATTTCTCGCACCATAAAGCTCATCTAGTAATTCATCAATGACAAGAATTGGAAATTTATTTTTAATTGCAATTTTGTTTAATTTCTTATAATCATCGCACATTCGTCATAATCATCTTGTTTCTTTACTAAAATCACTGGGAAGAATGGGGGCTATTGTTTAGATCAATAACTTCATTTGATAACATCTTAGTAATTAGCCTTTCAATTTCTGACTTTTGAAAATATGGATATCTATAACATCCAAAATCTTGAGATGTTCCCAACAGGTGATGAAATCCATCATTACCTTAAACCTTCATTTGTCTGTCTGAGAACACACCATTCTTATATACAAATAATGACAACATCAACCTCATGTATGGAATGTAAAAGGGCGATATGCCCAATCATGAAATATATAACTTGTAAACATTCTACAACATCTATTAATATATAATATAAGTTGTAGTTTATACATAACTTTCCATGACATGACACTATCTATAGTATACATGACCCTCTGGACATGATGGACCCAAATGCCTTATTGACTGTAGTGTGCATCATCTCCTTTACTCATGTCTCTACAGTATTGAAACGACTCCATAGCTATTAGATTTGTAAAATTGAAAAGTGAAAGGGTGAGTCCTGGAAGACCTAATGAGTAGATATTATAAAAACAAGAAAACATAATATCAAGAAAAACTGATTTCTACTTAGAATAAATTTAATTCAAAATTGAAATTAACATCATGTTCAAATTCTATTGCAATTAAATTAATTCCCAAAACCATTTTGTCTTAAACAACTATTTCTAAAAACTTTGGTATTTAAGGGAGTTACATATCACCGTCTCCCTAGACACATTTCTGTAAATTAAGCTAAAATAATTTTTTGAGAAATAAGCATTTACTTACAGGTTAATGTTCGACCGATCCGAGTCATGGTGTCGTTGGCGGTTGATCCGTTCAACAATCTACAAATACATATCTTTCTATTAAAACTCATAATAATATATACTTGCCTCATGAATGAATTAGTATATCATGCATAAACGATGCACCCCAATGGGAAATTAAAATGTTTGTGATTCTTATAGATTTTATAGAATTCGCATTGAGTTTAGTTAAATTGGAGAACCCATAATTTTTCTTTCTATTATTCTAAGTAATACCATACTGAAACAGATAATGAATTTAAATTTCTGCCATAATCAATTGGGAATAGATTTTAAGCTAAATTTTTTATACGATTTTCTCTTATAAGTCTAGTTTCTGTTACATTTTACAAATTCTGATTTCGAATTCTTACGCTCGAGTTATAAACAAATTATTATACACTACGCAGAAATGATATAGTATCCAAGATCATAAAACAGCAGCTAACTTCCAAAATTTACTGAGGACTCATCTCTACATGAAATAATCTAATTTTTAACTATGTTATTTCTTTTTGTGTCTAGCTTTCACAGAATTTTACGGTTCAATCATCGAATGTTCAGAACTTATTCTGTTTCCAAATTACTAAACCCTGTCAAGAATTTTCAACAACCGAAATACACTCTTTATATCCCTATTCACTTCCCTACATTTTAGTACAATTTACCACCATATCCATGCGTTATCACATCTTAATTCACAATATTTATGCATCAAAACACTACCATATATCAAAACAATCACTACATAACAACCTTCCACAATCAAGCTCTATAATTCAACACAATTTAACCACCATCACTAGTTACATAATACATCATATAAACATCACAACTCAACTCAAAAATTTTTTTAGAAATTTGTAATAATTTGAAGAGTTTTCTTACCACTCTGAAGCCAATTTCCTCTTTTTTTTTCTTCCTTTTTTCTCTTCTTTTCTCCTCTTCTCTTCTCTTTTCTTCTTCATTTCTTCTTCATTTCCTCTCCTCTTCTTCCCTCTCAGTTTCTTCTCCTTCCTCCTCTCTTCTCTTCTCTTCTCTTTTCTTCCTTTTTGTTCTTTCTTTTCTTCCTTTTTCTTCTTTCTTTTCTTCTTTCTCCCTCTCGGCCTCTATTCTTTTCCCTTTCCTCTTCTCTTCTCTTCTTTTCCTTCTTTCTTTTCTTCTTTTCTCCTTCTCTCTCGATTTCTCTCTTCTGTTTTCTCTTCTTTTCTCTTCTCTTTTCTTTTCCTTTTCTTTCTTTCTTCTTTCTTTCTTCTTTCTTTCCTCTCCTCCTCACGTTTTCTTCCTTTCTTCTTCTCTTCTTGTATTTTTTTTTAAATCGAGTATTTGCTAGATATGTATAGAAAATTCTAAAAATTGGCTCCCATTTTCAATAACTTAGGCTTGAATTTGGGCTTGGATTTAAGCTTAGTAATAATTTTAGGCCATAAAGATTAATTTTAGGTTTATTGCCCTACATTTATAAAAATTGACATCTTTTTCCCTATTTATCATGAATTAGCATGCTGGCCCCTCAAGTTTTAAAAATTTTCATTCTAGTCCCCAGTATTCTATTGTAGTTGATATGAAAAAAAATGTAGGTCATTACTGTAAATCCTGTTCTTCGAACTAAAGGGTAAAATAGTTATTTCATAATATTCAGTTTCACACATGCATTATTCATGATTAATTGACACATTAACAAAGTTTAGGTGAACTGAGTCAGCTTATAATATGAATATAACAAGTTTTGAGTAATTAGGAATTTCGATAATTTGTACATAAGAAATGTTAAATGAAGTTAATTAATGTTAATTAAAGTATTATGGAGGAAATATGGCTTGGAAAATGTGAATTAGAATAAGTTGGCTATTGCATTTTATTTATAGAGATCGGATAAATGGTCGTCGTTAGTTAAGCCTCTAGAAGTGATATATGTCAATTAAGAAATTTTTTGACATGTTTTCCATGAATATTGCATTTAGTGCATATATGTTAAATTATATGAAATCATAGAATTCACTATATTATATATGTATGGTATTAGGTTTCGAAAATCTGGGAGAAGAACCAAGTAGGCGTGAAGAACCTTAGTGAGAGTGATTACCCTTCCCTTATTGTGAGTAAATTTATACATACATATTTATGTAAATAGAAATGCATGTAATATCTATATGTATGCATGTGTGTTAAATTGTGAAATGAAAATATTATTGTTGTTATTATATGATATTGGGAAATGATTTGCATACTATGTTCTGCTATTAAATTATATTTTAATATACATCATGTAACGGCCGAGGAGGCCAAAACTTGGATTTGAATTTGTAAACATTGTTTAAATATGTTAAGGCCGGGGAAGTCGGGTTTTAACTTTCATGAGTTTACTATTTATTTGAAAATGAAATGTTTTTAATATATGTATATTGGTGATATGAGGCCGTTACGGCCAAATATTATTGTATAGCCAGTGGGTCAAGATATTTATTGTATATATAGGGTTGTAACCAATGGACGGACCTATGAGAGGCCGCAGAGGTTATTGGTACCACAGTGAGACTGTATAAAGAAGATTAAGCCATGGTAAGCCCACTGTGAACCATTGCATGAATGCGCGGTTATATAGAGACCCTATAGAAAGTCCTAGCGGTTTTATAGGGATCTCATGGATTTGATGAATGACAAGGATAGTCATTTTATCATCAAGTGACTTCTCATACCAACATTAGTGAGACAGGCTATATGTTTTCAAATCTACATGTTTTACAAAAAAATGAACGATTTTATAAAGCATGACAAATGATTTAGGGTTTTCTGTTTATAAAAATTTTATTCCATATAGATTTTATGCATAACTGGCTCACTAATAGATTTCGATGTTACCTCGGCCAAGGTAACGGTCGAGAAAGTATGGCCAGCGTTATTTGGCTGATGTAAATAAATGCAGACCATCTCTACATTGTTTTCAGTTATTTGTTGAACATGAAATGTACATATATATATATATATATATGTATTTGAGCATATTAATAGTGAAATCCCAATATCATGGTTTAAAAAGTGTGTGCATGTATATATATATATATATGTATGTATATAGATGTATGTATGTATTTACTTACTTAGTATAATTGTATACTCATCTCTCACAATTTCAACTTTCAAGTAGGGTGTGTTAGATCTCGCAGGGTTAGTGGTAGTAGCAGAAAACTCACGATGCACTGTATAGGTTTTCCTCTTGACTCATTATGTACTTAGGTCCACTAGATGTACATATTTTTATGATATATTTTCATTTTAAAAATTGTTAAATATTTGTAAAGTAAATGATTTTGTAAATGTTTATATTTTATTCAACCTGAATGGAAAATGATTTCCATAATGTTATTTTATTAATGAATAATTATTATGGATAAATTGATCATAGAGATCAATTCTTTAATAGTGATCCTATAAGTGAGATTTATTATTTATAAACTGTTTTCAGGATAAAATGGGTTAATAGGAAAGTCTTACAGGCTCTTTTGATATAGTTCGGTATAGAGGATGTATCATGAAGGTGGCAATTGTAACGGATAGACCTCAGATTTAAGGCGTGACAATTACAATATCTATAAAGTCTAACATTAATTGGTCCCTTGCCTAACTCTAAATGAATCATGTTATATTGTAAACGTTGAAGTAGAAGTTCATGTAATATTGAGAACACTTCCTTACATACTAGTAGAAGTGGTTAAACTTACTAAGGAATAATGATAGTGTTTTCCTCCTTTGAGGATAATGCCTTCAGAAAAAATAATTGCAAAAGAACAATATATTTTCTCTTTTTGATTACATGCTTGATATTATTTAAGACAATAACTTTATTATGTGGAACTAATAATACTTATAAAGTCACTTTTTTGTTGTTATTTGAAACTATATTTGAAATTCTGAGAAATCTCATAGGATTAGTCTTAAAGTGCAAAACCATTAGACCCCTAAAACTATATTATATCCCTCAAGAGGTTATAAATATAAATTACTATACAGAATGAACCCTTATGCATTAATAGGAACATTTGTACATCGACTTGGGCCCTCTAATTTTTCCCCTGATGCTACCACCACCTTAAGTAGACTTCCTATTGTGATTGTAAACCCACTTTTTTCACCAATCTTTCACTAATGAAATTGTTAGTACTACCACAATCAATAAAGACCTAGACAGTAGCTTATCTTAGACTTCCTTGAACTCTTATTGTTTCTAGAGTACAGGTTTCATTAATGGCATAAAGAGATATTTATAGTGTTTCTATATATTGGTCTTCAGTTTCGTCATCCTTCTCCATCACAATATCACTATCATCTTCATTTAAGCATGCTTCAATAACAAATACCTTTCTACAGCGATGCTCCGACTTGAACTTCTCATTAGAATTATAACACAGCCCTTGATTTGTCTTTTCTTTCAACTCTGATGGTGACATTTTTATTACTAGAATGGAAAATTTGTTACTGGCCCTGACATTTATTATTTGGAAATTGGGTTTTATAGTAGGTGCATTTCCCCTTTGTAATAAGTTTCTTGCTTCATACACTCGATCTAACAAAACAACATTTATTAGCATTCATGGCCTACTCGTTAGAACATTGGCTCTGATGAAATTTTGCAAGCCATTAACAAAGCTATTCACTTGTTGGTCTTGAGGAAGATATCCCACCTTAGCCAACAACTTCTCAAATTGCGCCTAAAAATCCTACACCATCTCTATTTGCTGCAATCTAGTAAGGTACCCAAAAAGTCATAGAATTTATTTGGTTCAAAGCAAGAAAGAAGTCCTTCCTTGAATTCACTTTAATTGAGTTTATCAAATTCTTACTTCAATAGTTGGTACCATAATTGGGCATTACTTTCAAGATAGAATGATGTTAACGACACATAATCACATTTCAAAGTGTCTTGAAATTAGAAAAATTGTTCAAATATACACAACCAATTAGTTGGGTCTTCTCTGTCATTGACACGAGAAAAATCCAATATCACTAATTTGGGTGCATAAGAGTTGGAAAAACCAAAACCATGAAATTCTCTATTGTTATTTTTTGGCCTTCAGTTGCCTTTACGTGGAGCTCGTGAAGATTCTCCTTGTTCTTAAATTGAGTGCTCTGCTCTTTGATCAATCGTGACAATTAGCTTTTCAAACATACTAGAAATACGAGATATGAATTCTTGTTGTTGACTTCTTAGTTCATGTAGGCCAATGACAAGAGTTAGATGTCATTTGTTTGACTTGCTGCCCTTGTCATTCATGACTTGTTGCATATAAGTGAGTTAAGGGTTTGACTTTGAAAATGTTGCATATAGATGAACATTTTCAAAGTTGGCAGCTTGACTTTAAAAATTTATTTTCAAAGTTATCAGCTTGACAATTGGAGAAGTTTTCTCATGCAATGATCAATATTAATTGAACATGAATTGCATATAAATAGAAGGCATTCTTGTTCCATTTATTCATCCCTTTTAAATTCTCGTAACCCTTCAACTTCTCAATTTCTCTCAAATAGAAATATCAAAATATTTTATTTAAGTATGTTTTTAATACTTGATAAAGGATTCTAATATTATCTTTATATTTAGAGAGAAGTTGTAATCCTACTTTTCATAGTGAATTCTTCTATTTTGTCTTTATTTTTTTATCCCAATTAATTAGATATTTTTTCACGTAAATATGTGTGTTATTTATTTTTATCTTCGTTATTTATTGTTATACTTATATAGTAAGAAAACTTACCAATATATACAATGGAAGACTAAGTCTCTTATTTACATAACAATTATTTGTGAATTTCATTTTAAGTTGCAAATAAAAGTCCTCAAATATTCTAACAGTAGTATCAGAGCTCTAAGTTATTGCAACTAGTTCATGGAGGTACTATTCAAATACATGTCACTATTCACATATACATAAAAATAGTTAGAGACTAGTATTTCTCAATTTCAACCATTGTGCGTATTTCAAAAGGTTTAGTAATAATAATTTCATCATTTTACTATTGTATGTAAACGACATGTTGATAGCAGGCCTTAACAAAAAACGAGTCCAAAATTGAATGCACAAATAGTTAAAGAGTTTATATAAAGGATCTGGAACCAGCAAACAAAATTCTAGGGATGTAGATTCACCGAGATAGAAAAGACAAAAACATTTGGCTTTCCCAAAAAAATTATTTAAAGAAAATATTGCGATACTTCAACATGCAAGATTGTAAGCTAATTTTTACTCCTCTTGCTATGAATTACAAATTATCCTCAATAATTTGTCTTAGCTTAGCAATAAAGTAGAGAGAATAGAAATGTCTTAAGTACTGCATGCATTAGCAGTGGGAAGCTTAATGTTCGTCATGATATATACAATACTGGATATTGCATAAGTAGTAGAAGCAGTCAGTTGATTTATGAAAAATCCTAGCAAAGAGCATTGGAATGTTGTAAAAAAGATCCTAAAATATGTTAAAGGGACCTTAAATGTTGATTTATGTTATGGAGGATCAAAATGTATTATCAAATGTTACGTAGACTCAGATTATGTAGGTGACCTTGATAAAAGAAAATTTACCACTGGCTATGTATTTACACTTGCAGGAGAAGCTGTGAGCTGTGTTTCAAAATTGTAAAGTGTGGTAGCATTATCTACAATAGAAGCAGAATACATGGCAATTACACAAGTATGCAATGAAGCAATTTGAGTTAAAAGGCTAATGGAAGAACTCGAACACAAACAAGAAAATATGCATTTATTTTGTGACAGTCAGATTGCTCCGCACATCGCAAGAAATCTAACATTTTATTCCAAATAAAAAATGTAAACGTTCAATACCATTTTATTCAAAGAGTGGTGGAGAATGAAAGTGTAGACATGTAGAAAATACACACTAAGAATAATCTAGTAGATATTTTTACTAAGCCAATCAATACTAACAAATTCAAATGATGTTGATTTTCTTATGGCCTAGCAGAAACGTAAGTAGCATAGAATGGTAAGGTAAAAAGGTTGATGTGAAGACATGATTGATTCTCAATCAAGTTCCAAGTGAGAAAATATTGCATATAAGTGAGTTGAGGGCTTGATTTTGAAAATATTGTATATAAACAAACAATTTCAAAGTTGGCGGCTTGACTTTGAAAATTGATTTTTAAAGTTAGGGCTTGACTTTGAAAATTGATTTTCAAAGTTGTCGACTTGACAATTGAAGGAACTTTCACATGCAAAGGTCAATATTAAATTAGCCATAACTTGTTTATAAATAGAAGGCATTCTTGCTCCATTTGTTCATTCCTACTGAAATTTTTCAATCCTTCAACTTCTCAATTTCTCTCAAAGAGAAATACCAAATTATTCTATTTTAGCGTATTTTTTAATATTTAAGAAATAGTTCTATAATCGTACTCTCTTTATATTTAGAGATAAGTTATAATTTCATTTTTTTATAGTGAATTATTCTACTTTATCCATAATTTTTTATTTCAATTAATTTAGAGTTTTTATACATATATCTATGTGTTATTTATTTTTATCTTCGTTATTTATTATTGTGTTTATATGGTAGATAAAGTCACATATCTATATATACAATGGAAGGTTAAGTCTCCTATTTACATAACAATTGCTGATAAATTTTATTTTAAGCTACAAATAAAAGTTTTCAAATATTCTAACATGCTATATACCACTTTGGTATAACTCCCTTAGTCTTTATGATAACTATATTTTTAAAGAGTTATTTTATTTATTTAAACCTAAATTTTAACTTAGATCTTGTGATTTTTTTATTATTAAATAAATTATTACATCTCTTTGTATTTTTCATTTTTAGAATAAAACTAATGGAAAATCGCATGTGGACTCCACCAAATACTACTATTTGTAACGAGATCGTCGCTATAAATTGAATTTCATTCAAATCAGCTCATCGTTTCAAGTATTTTGAAAAAAATAAATCGAATCAAAAATCATTCAAAGAAGTCATCACATTTTAAATATTATATCATGCTGATGTAAGCGCTTATATTATTATGATATAAGTAATAATGTAATTTGACATATGATGTAAGCAATGATGTAATATAAAAAATGATGTAAACAATGAGATAGATAAATTATGATGTAAGCGATAATGTAAAAGTGTGAAAAATTAAAAAACGATAATGCATGCGATGATGCAAATGGAGGTGAACTTTACCTATAAATAGGGATTATAATCACCATTTCAAGACATCAGGAGAAGAATAACACAAGACATTAAGGAGAGAGAACTTAGAAATGAGAAGCAAAGCAGAGGAGGAAACTTTACTGCGAAGCTTCAAACCACTAAGTTTTTCTCATCTTTTGTTATGTTTTGTTATTTAATCTTTATTTTGTTTCATTTTATTATGGAATAGATTTATTCTTCTAGGGTCATAATATAACATAACTTTGATGTTCCGACCTTTTATTTAATTTAATTATGGATTTTCTATTTTGGTTTGTGAATTCAATATTATTCTTAATACTTCTAAATAATTGGTCACTATTTAGTTGAATTGTCAATCATAATAATAATGGAAGCTAATTTATGTGTCTTAGTTCATTATATTAAATGTCATAAATTACATATAAGATAAGAATATACTTATATAGTTTGTGTAGTCTTTAAAAGAAATTCATAAATCTTAATGAATCATTTACTGATTTCATTTTGCTTGAGAACATAGCAATTAAGTTTTATATGGTATTTTCCTTAGACCTCGGGAGAGGTTCGATGAATAATTTAGAGATACTTAATTAACAAGCAAATAATTAATTATTATTAAAAAAAAACGAATTATTTAAGATGAAATCAAAACCTTAGAATTTTAGCTTATTAATTTAATCTTATTTACTTATTTTATCTATATTTAATTTTAATTTTAATTTTATGTTAATCAAACTTCATTAACCAAATAAAATTATGGTTATTTTAAGTATTATGAATTAGTTTACAACAATTATTATAAGATAATATTCATCTCATTACTCTATTACTTGTTTGGTTTATTCACTTGTGATTTTGCACAACAATTTCCTTGTATGATATTTCACAATTTCCTAATTTTATGATATTTCACAAACCAATTAAAGATTAAGGAATAATTCGAGGAATCCAAATCCTCCGTTGCAAATTCAAAGATAATTTTTCTGTTGTTCTGTTCACCACTTTAAATAAATGGCTGACAACTATAAAACATTAAAATAGGAAAATTACTTGCTAAATGGCGGCAGAGAAAAAAGAACAAATTAACTACCAACACTTTTCTGACTTTGACTTCTAACGACTTATTCAAAAAAAATTTATTAAAATAAAAACTTTCCTCATGCTTGCTTGCAACGTAGAATTATGCCAAATGAGATTACTTTCCTTGCTATCCTTTCTGCTTGTAGCCATGTTGGCTTGGCTGAATTGGTTCGCTGGTATTTCAACATGATGAAGTTGAGGTATGGGATTGAACCAAAGATTAAGCACTATGGTTGCACGATTGATTTACTCAGTCGTGCTGGTTACCTCCAAGAGGCACAACAACTAATTAGAAGAATACCATTTGAGGCAAATGCAGCTATATGAGGGACTCTTTTTGCAGCTTCTAATGTTTATGGTGATGTTGAACTAGGAGTGCACGCTCTGCAGCATTTGATAAAGTTGGAGCTCCATAATAGTGGAAAGTATGCAATTATGTCAAATATATATGCTTCTCTTGGAAGGTGGAAGGAATCTGGAATGGTGAGAAAGGTGAAGAGGGACACGGGTGTTAAAAAGATGTCAGGGTGTAGTTACTTCGAAGTGAGTAACAGAATTCATTAATTTATAGCATGAGACACATCCCATCCTGATTTTGATAGAATATACCAAATTCTATGCAAGAGAAATGAGCAGTTGAAGATTACTGAGCATGTGTTAAACGAATTTATTGAACTGCTTGAATTTGATGAGGATAGGATGTAATTCTACTTCCAGTCATACAAGATGCTTTGATGGTTAATCCAGTATGACCACTTGACCCCTTATATATCCCTAACATGTTTGTAAGAGCCAACCAAACGACCTTAGAGTCGGACGGTACCTTTCTTTTAGACCCAGACACATTGGTGCTCGTGATTAAATAACTAAGTTAGAATGGGATCATCTTCTCATCAGAATATCAAATATTGGCTTTACTTGTGATTTGGTCTTGTGTGACGCTTTGGTGCATTAAGACTTACAATTCCTCAACAGGCAGGCATGTTATCACTAAATGTTTCTGTTATGTGCTGCTGATAGCTTGTCATGAGAAGATATTGTCTTTATCCTCTTTTCCTTTCCTTACACTGCCCCCACCATTCTATTTCCTACGAAATTTCCAGACATGGCATACACGAATTAGTAAGTATTAAGAGAAAACATTAAGAGACCATTTCATTACCATTCCTAAATTTGCCTTCATTGAAGCAAGTGATTTATCCACTAAAGCCAACCTTTTAAAATTTGAAATATCATCAGTTGATAATTATATATTCGTATATTCAAGGATTATTAATTGTCCATCAAACAATTTGTTTTCCTTTTCATGCAGATTGTTTAACATGCATGCATTCTTTTGTTTAATCTGTTGGTCATTGTTACTAGATGCATGGACAAATAAATTTTTCTGCGATCCTGATTAGTGTTCTTTTCTCTACTAAGCAGATCCTCCGTAAGTTCCTGAGTCCTTTCAAATTACCGTCATTATCTTAAAGCTATATCAGTTGCAATGCTTGTTCATAAGAAAGTCTTAAGCTGAGTAAAATTTATTATAGTCAATGAAAATTGAGTTATCCATGGAATGGGACATCATATGTTAACAATTATTGATCAAGCATGAATGTATTTCCAGCATAACACCTAAAAAACAAAAAACAAAACAAATGAAAGGAAGAAAATAAAAGAAGGCTGTACTAAGTGAGTGGTTGGCAACTCGCTTTACAAACTCTGATTACAGCAGTAAAAAAATATTGTTGCTTGACTTCAAAAATAATAACTTATTCGACACAACAATTTCAAATTATATAGAATGTACCAATAACATGAGGTTGCAAGCACCATGTCAAAATATCCATTCAACTATATAGAGAAAACAAAACAACACTATTACACAAAAATATTAAGGAAAGTATATACATGGATACATTATATACATGAACAAATTATTAGCTCAGCCTGCCCGGTAGATCTCAGTAGCCACATTAATCTCATGATTCTTTTTATGGAGAAATACAGCCGCATGGATTGGCACAAAGATTCTGTAGGCGTTTTAGATGAAGCAAGGAAATCGTATTGTTCTTCCTATATTATTACCCACATTTATAGATGTGGCAGTTAAGCCTTTTCCCTAGCATGTTGGAGGGAAGCTCAACTTTTTCTGTCAGCATACAATTCACTCTCAGCCCGACCATTTTGCAATAATGTCAAAATTGCTCATCTTCTTTCTGTCCTCCAATAGAACCACTTCAAAGCATTAAACCTTGGAAGAAATCATGGTCAAACCCTAACTCATAGAATCCCAATCCTAGAAGAGCACTGGCACATAATATCTGAACCTTCTGTTTGAGGACGTAACATATTCCTGCCCAACATGCAATATAAGCAAATTGTAAGTTTGTGAATCAGAACTAGTTAGATTAAAGGATTATAAAATGTTAGTTATTTGTGAGAGCTTCATCTATTGATGCTTAACTTGATTATGAGCATTCTCACCTTCTCTCTGTGTACGTCCTTGTGATATCCTGTATGGCATATTTAGAGGCTTCTGACTCAGTTCATTCATAAATGTAGCTCTTTGGGATCTCAGTTTGAGAGGATCAGAACTTGTCTCTATTGGAGAAAGTTGAGAAGAGGATTGACGTTCTTCACTTTCTTTTTCTTTTATACCTATCTCTGTAGACATATGTTGGCAGCGAGATTCCAGTTCTGATATTGAGAAAGAAACACCAGAATCTCCTTTTGATTCAATGGTACTATCATCTGATTCAGATGTAGAAAATGTGCACCCACCATTCTTTAGCATGCTGTCTCGACAACACATTTTACCGCTTACTGGCTGCAGTATGGACATTGTGTAGAGTTCATCATCATCTTTATACCGATTTAGTTTACCGCAGTACATATCAGCTAGGGAAGGAGTGCTAGATAAGTTATCATCTATTAACGAGCCATCTTCAAAATCTTGCATTTCCATCATTGTTTGGCCTTCTGTTACATGAGATGATGATATCAAATCCAGTCTTGAGTCCATTTCAAATAAATCCTTCAACATCGTTTGTGGTTTTTTAGTAATTAATTCTGATATGGGTACTTCAACTCCCTTGACATCAAGCCGTTTCTTCATTTTATTATGGCTGACAGTATTTTCGACTGTAAACTGGTATGCAGGCACGTTGTCATTACCTAATCTCTCAGCTGCGCTTGGTCCTCTTCCCCTATGTTTCTTCCCTGGGACTGGAATAGCTAGTACTTGCTTACTTCTTTGAGTAAAACCTGTAGTAGTTGGTTCATTTTTATGTAAAAGCCAATCATCAACCTTCGAAAATTTTGTGGTATTCAACTTTTCTGTCTTTTGACTTCCACATTTCTCAGGGTAACCGAGGGGTGCCCTTTGGCAAATTGAAGTCCTCTGTAATGTGTCCTGCTCTGGGAAAGCAACAATGTTGATATCACATTCCAATGTTTCTCGGCTGTATTCGGTTTCATAGTCTGCACTATTTTTCATGTTCAAACCGGCCAAACAACTAGATTTTGAAATGCTGCGCTCTGAGTTGTATTCTGAATTGTTTTTCACAGGGAAAGTCACTGACTCAGCACGATGAGAGGATGGCCTTCTTCTTCTCCCAGCGGATTGCTCTTTTTCTTCTGAAGCATGAAGATCCATTCCAGACTTCCTTCTGCTGGCAAAAGTTGGCCTCATAAATCTTGGTAATTGTGATAAAGGAGCTGCTGTGACATCTCCAATCTTGTTCTTATTTTTGAGGTTAGATAGTGGCTCTTCAGCAGATGAATGTGAAACTTCTAGTTGCTCTTGGAGAGAAAGGGCTGGCCTTGTCAGAGTTTCTAATTTCCCGTTTAAGTATTCAATCTCTGTTCTAACTCTTAGGCGCTCTTCTTCAATCATTGTCATCTGTTGCTGTAAGTTCTTCATGGAAACTTGTTTCTGGTCTCTTACTTCCTGAATATCAACAGTTTCATCTTACTGATCATAACTGAAATGCAGAAGGTCAATTTGAATGAGGGAGAAGAAATTTATGCTCTGTTTGAGGAGATTATCTGAGATGGCAGTTCTAGCAAACTAACCAGGTAATGTACCTAATAATTGTGGTTTTGTTTTTTATAATGTCTCTAAAGGAGTTTTGATGTAGACCAATTATTATTCGTGTTTTTGCATGAATTGTTTCTTTCTTTCTTTTTTCTTTCATTTTCTTTTGGCACCGGAATGCTTTTCTATAGTTTAATAGTCTATCCTATTTCTTCTCTAAGTTTGTGTTCCAAGAAATACTCCAAAAGCAGGTCCTTGACAACATATTATGCCATGATAAGCGGTTTTCTTTAGTTACTAGAATTTTTTCTGTCATCTAAAATTATTACAAACTTTGATGTCCTGAACTTTGTTTTGATTTATGAGAAATTTTAGTATCCTTTTGCTGCAAATCCATGTAATGTGACCATATTCACCAGGAATCAGGTATCTTTTTCTATATCTCAACAATCTAGATTCATTAGCAGGTTACTGAGGTAATTAAATTATTTGAAGATATTATAAGAAAATTAAATATTACATCTACTTACTTACATCTGAATCCCCGTGCCCTAGGTGAATGCTTTTTAGCCTGGATGCAAAATTTAGGGAACATATGGTTTCACATAAATCTTCTTCTTTAGGGCTGACATGGACAAGCATCAGTGTCTTTGAATCCTGACCTGGAGATAACAATAATGATGATTTGTTTTTAAAAAAAAAAAAACCACATGTAATCTATAGAAATAAGAATAAATAATTTGATAGTATAGTTCTCTTATCTTTTTAAAAGACATTAACTAGGAATAACTATCTTAATCTTTATAAACTATGAAGATTAATAATGATTTTGTTTTAATGTCTTTGTAAAACATATGATTAGTGTAACAATTGATAGTCAACAAGGAACACTGGAACTCTGGCATTTGCATGGTATGAACTAAAGTAGGGCAGTTCTTACTTCTTCTTTTTTTTTTTTAAAAAAAAAAAAAATTATTATTATTTGATATGCATCTCCCAAATAACAGAATATGGAATCTAGTGAGGAAGAAAACAATTACCAAGGGAATCTTTAAGAACTTGCGTCAACTTGCTGTTCCTGTCAAAAAGTAGAAACTAGTTAGTTAGGTTCTACTGTAATGAAGTTGGAACCAAGAAAAAAACCGATCCTAATGGACTAGTTGAAATCATCAGTGTAGAATTGCTATCAGTATATATGAGTATGTAGGATCTAGAAGTCTCCTATGACTTTGACAAGATTTTTGTTAAAAAAAGAGGACAAGTAAGAGCATTCGTGAAAAATATCAATCAATTTCTCGTTTAGAATCGTTCAGCATCAAAGAAGTTAGGTACCTTTGGCAGCAACCAGTCCATAGAATTGGAATCTGATGGTTTAGATACCATCTGCTTCTTCAGAAAAAATTAGAGACGGACAACTCTGACATCACTAAATTCTCGTTCTTTAGCTCTAATCCCATGTTACCAAACACTGTGTTCGTTTATTTTGGGAGGTCTTCTCTTTTATTTTGCAGAATATAGAAAAGAAATAACTTTTCATTGCTACGAAAAAAATTTAGTATTGTTCCTCAATTACTGAAGACTATAAATGATTTATGCAGAATGGGCGCTTTGCAGAGTTGAGTTTCGCATTACCTATAAGGTACATGGCGCTTTTTCCTTTGAAGGCCGTTAATGACATCTCCAAGAGCAGAAAGTGACAAATTAATGGCTTTTCCTTCATCAAGCCTTCTCCCCCATGCTTTTGTCTTCAGCACACGTTCACTTCCCCCAAGGTCAACTAACCAAATTTTGTTTGTTTCCCTTTGCCTCTCAGGAGCATCAAAGCAGGTTATTGATATGCGAATCATGCTATCAGAAATAGTGACAAAGAGGGACAGATTTAGAACACATTAGATAATGTTGCCAATCATTAAGCAGTTTCTGAAATTGTCACCGAGATCTCAAAGTGATTTTTATAACTAATAATGATTCTCAATCTTCACTTATCCCTCTGATCCTGTTGGACTATTTATTTTAGCCAATTCTGCATTTTGTTAAATATTGACCAGGAGTAGTAGTTACCAGTGAGATCTGCTTGAAGTTGTGTTTGAATTTGTAGAGGCAGTTGATCTGAACCGGCAACCTAATCGATACAGCCTCAAAGCTTGATTGAAGTCGCTCACTTGAATGGTCACTAGGTTGTCGATTTCAATCCCTCCCTTTGGATCTGTGTGAATGGAAAGGCTGCAAATAGAGGTGATAGATTTCTTTCAAAAAGCATTCCTGTTACCATATAGCAAAACAAATTCAAAAGTTCAACGGTATTTCTCCTGTACGGACAAAGCGAGAAGAAGCATCTCATTTCAAGATCTGTAAAATGGTAGCAGGATGTTAGTTGAATTTACAGGACTATATGCATGAATCTTCTTATCAGTTCCTGGCCTACTTCACAGGTTGAAGATGTAATTAAGTGAAAATATTTAATAGGTTGATAAAAGTCACGATTAAAGACAAATCCCTCTAGACTATAGAGCTGCTTTTGTTAACAAAAACAATTAGCATTGTGAAAAATAAATCGCAGACTCACCGCAGTGGAAGAGGATCAGTTGCTTTTATTGGCCGAGTAACAAGCAGATCTTTCAAATTTCCCAAGTAAATTTCAAGCATACTGAAACTGATGAGAAATGCATGATTGCTCTCCGCTGCTTGCTTAAATAGTACTTCCATTGTTCGGGGCACTATGCCGGGGGAATCTGGAGTGCCTTCCTATAAATTATCAGTGAATAAAAGGTAGACTAAGAAAAGTTACATTGATCATCTTGACTTTGGTAGAGATATACACATTCAGCTCCAAGAAATAATTAGTTCACTGAGGTTTGTCAGATATAGTCATTTACTTAAGATAAATTAGTTTTATTTTCAATAGAAGTGATGACTCATTTGGATTAGTTCTTAATTGAAGATAAATCAGTCTGCTGATTATTTTGTATTTCCTGCAATTAAACCTAGAATATTGCACGTTGCTTGTTCGCAGTTCCCATTTTATAAGGCAGCAAGCACAAAAAGTCCTTACCATAGTGAAAGTTTTTCCTGTGCCTGTCTGTCCGTACGCAAAAATGCATGCGTTGTAACCATCCAGGACGGATTTGATGACAGGTTCGACTTCTGAAAAGACTTCATCTGAAAACTTACATCTATCAAACTCATTTCATGAGTTATAACTGTATAATTCAAGCTGTTGGCTCATAATAAGTTCGTTTTTTTTTAATGTCAGGGCTATATGATGAAGAAGAAATGAAACTACAGAGGAGAAGTTGTTGATCTTGAAGCACCTTGTGATAAACCTGGATGGAAAACCTTGTCAAAGCTGTAACTTTTACTCTTGTTGTCATCAAGTTTCAGAAGAACATTGCTTGAATCTGAGGCTACGACAGGTCTTAAACGTCCGAAATTCTCCTCCATTCTGATGGGTCTTATACGACAAAAGACACGGATATTCCCTGCAACGGCAGATATGATGACAAAATGACTAGAAACACTTACAATGGGTTTTGAGGTTAGGTGCAACAAATTATTCAATGACATCAAAAGTCATCCTGATTTTAACCCTCAACCTTCACAATCTAGCTGACTTTGCTGAGTTCTAAGTGGGGAGCAACTTGATCTTGATTTTTAGATGGAGAAAAAACAGTTAACATATAACATTCTGTGATATAACTTCATACTTTGTACTTACGTTGATGATTCATTATTCCAAGTTGCCGATGACTAACCTTTCAGATCTAAAAATTCATTAAGGACCTGCCTCCTCTGTATGTTCAGTTGATTTATGTACGCAGATAAAGCAGCAAGTTCATCTGTTAACAGCAAAGAAACAGAGGGGAAGAATGAAAATGATTAGTATCAGAATGAGGTAGTGGTTAGGAAAAAACAGCGGCAGAACACACAAAATGTACAGATATATTTAGACATATTTATGCAAAGTGCCTACCTTTTATTTCTGAAATGGCAGTTCCTGAATCAACATCTTTGATTTGGGAAGAACTCCCTGTCTCTAAGTCTTTTTGTTTTATTTCTGTAGATGACTTTTCAGATGGTAGGCTTTTGACTATATCACAAACCGATTTGACCCAGGCAGAAGTTAAATGTGCCTTTAATCCTAGCAGGGAATGAATTGTTTCTGCGAGGCTCTGAACAGATTCCCTCGCATCCACGGTCTTCATCTTCCACCTGTAATGTACTGAAGGCTTGTATTCCCTCAACTTTTTGAGCTCTATTCCATGTCAGTAAACTGCATTATACATTTTACTATAGGTAAACCGAAAATCTAGTTTACATAGGTTCAGTTCAGCTGAGTTTATGAGATGATGAGAACATAAAAAAGCAGAACAGCATTCATTTCAGCAATGCTTAGTTGCATATACAATTTCAATAGTGATATTTAGCAGCCGAACTGTTTACTTCTCAGAAAAGAAAGTAGCAATTATTTATTAAGTGGTGGTTTTATCATTTTGAAAAAGAAAGAGGAATCTCAGAAAGAGTATATACATCCCTTTCTCATTAAATGGCGTGACTATAAAAAGGTTTAAAAGAAGAAAAAAAAAATCTGATATTAGAATAGTATTATATAGAACTGAGAATTGAGTATCTACAATGTTCATCCAGAAATAAACTGTAGAAAAAAGGAAAAGAAAATAGTTCTCAGCTTGATGGCAGGACCGGCGAAGACAGACAGAAATATACAGAATGTTACTAGCATTGAGGTTTGGTATATATGTCTGTTCTGTTATAAGATGCAAATTTATTTCTTTAGATTGTCAGGAAACAAGATTGCTTAGTGAGTTGGGTCTCTATCTTGGAAGAAAATCAGCAACTGACCAGAGAGCAGAAGAGGTCTATGATTTCTAAATTTGTGCTCAGTTGATCGTCTGCTATCTATTACATTAGAAAAACAAAAACAAAAATCGAGTCTCATCACAGAGACAACAGTTTTTTGACAACAAACAGCTTCAATCTGAGCAAACAGCGGGCTATATCTGGTTTCTCTATTCTTTCCTTCGGTAATCTCTAAGATATAAACAACAAAACTGAACTGTGAAGTGAAGTGAAGAACAAATATGATTAAAAATATGCAAGTAAAAATATGATTGAAAAAACTATCACCCCTTTTGCTTCTGTAAATCAAAAGTTTAAAGCAAGAGAAAAGAATACCGTGAAATATTAATTGCTCAAGCCTTACTGCTTCATTGCTTCAAAGCTCCTGCATATTAAGCTAAACTGGAATCTAAGAACAAGCAATCCTGGAGCAAGACTTGGTCAGAATGAGCTTCAAATTTACGTCAGTCAAAAACTTTGAATCAGTAAAAGCCTTCGCTGCTAAGAATATTGGGTTCAATAATATAATCATAATTCAACCCCAAAAGAAATGGTAAGAAAAGGAAACAACGAAAGAAATTGTAGTTGAATTACTTAACAAATAGTTCAATGCTGCGGAAAGAATTGTTGTCATTGCCACAAGTAGGAGAAGAAGAGAAGAAAAGCCAGCTATCATTCTAAAACTCTTATTTATTTATTTAATTAAATATGAATTTTAAAAAAAAAAATCCCATCTCTGAAACTCCATGTGGAAGCATCAAGTAAAACAATATTTCTTCCATATGTTATACAGATAATTTATTGTTGGAATCTAGCTTCTTGACAAAATGCCTACTTTCTTTTGCATGATGATGATGAATAAGAGTTGGCCCCAGACAGTCGCATGCAATATTTATTTTCTTGGACATGGTTAGAGTAAAAGTTTCATCTTCACTGTTAATATTTGTTCATTCAACCATTAATGGCTTACATTTGCAGCTCACCAAACATGACCTGTTCACAGTCTCTAAATTCTAAATCGTCCAATAATATTTTATTTGGATTTATTTTATGTTTGCAAACTACGCCAACAAATTAATACCTATCAGATGGACCAAAGAAAATTCTCTTCCAACTTTCGATAATGACTCAAACAACAAGGAATTTTGTAATTAATTTAAGCTGACAGACGTTCCATTAATAATATGACATTGGGTTTTTTTATCTAGTACTATGAATATTTGGGAAACAACATTTCATATATCTCTTTGTAAGCCATGTTACCCAACCTCCGAAAACATTCATTCGATGGCTTCATAATATTTTTACACTTCCTAAAAATTGAACATTGCACAAGAAGGATAGATTATATATATAATTCATTGAATTTATAGTTGGTGTCTACTTGGGAGAGTCAAAAGCTCCATCTCCAAGCATGAGAATCTTACAAATTACGGGGATCGAAGCGAATTTTGAATAATTAATAATAATGTAACAATGGCCATAATGGGGAATGTTTTTTACTAAAAATAAAAATAAAAGATGATGCATATTAGTAGTTAGTTATACATGAAAATTTTACATGTTACTAATTATTTATCATTATAAATATGTGAATTCTAGTTGTATACGTATAATAACTGAAACTAGAGGTGTGAGTAATAAAATTGTTGTGTTTGTTGGTGAAGATGAAAGTGGGGTCTTGATTCTTTAATGTGACCGTACTGACTAAGACTATAAGGGAAGTCATGGGACCATGAATCCATTGGAAAGGAAGGAAGCATCTGAAGCTAAGCTAAGAACTTATAGGTATATGAATAGGAATGAAGAAAAGGAATAGTTTCCTACCCTCAAAAGTCACAATGCGCCCATTTACTTCAATTTATTACATTGCTTTTAAGTTTAGTTGGCAATATATAAAGAGCTTCTTCGAATCCAAACTTTAGTTTAATGAATAAGGTATGGTTGTAAACAATGTACACTTTTTTTTCTATAATCTAGCAAAACAAAAAAGAAGATAAAATCGATAAAATAAAAGGATTATTTTGATGAAGTATACTTCATCAAAAGGTTCAAGCAATTCGTTAATTTATATATGTTCCTCGTATAATAAGTAATAATAGTCGAAACACTATTTGGTGAAAAAGGGAGGTCATCTAATCTATTTTATATTCGAACTAGGCTAGTTTCTATATAAATTAATTATTTATATCTAGCATTCATAGATACTAATTAACTATCAGTAATTTCTTTTATCATAAGATGGAAGAAATTCCTAGCAAATGTTATCATATGGTACGAAATTCTTTTCATCTTACCATGTTTAATTAAGGATTTTCATTTTCGGGCATATAGAAACATCAGTAGTTTTCATCAATTAATTCCTCTTATAATATATTCTAATGCCTTATAAGTATCGGATAACAACTTGTATAAAAATTAGATTGTTCCCATAAATAAAAGTAGGTTTATAAATGGATTTAATTTTCTTATTTATAAGGTAGACAGTCAATTGGTATATGGGATGGAAATATAATAAGGAATGTGATAATTGATCACCTTTAGTTCTCTCCTAGCAAGTGATCGTTAGAAGAGAGGGTTAGATTTAATTCAAAGATTATTGTTAATGATGGATCATTCATACATAATCATCAAAGTTAGGTGGTTTGCCTTTAAATTGCTGCCTTTTCATTTTCTTCTTTTCCGATGTTATAATACATTGCCAAAGAAAAGAATAAATTAATTGTGCTTCAACCTCTTTTACATTAATTTTTCTCCCTTTTTTTTATTACTTCATATAATTATACAAGAAAGTTAAAAGGGAAAAGTGTGAAATGCTCTTGTATTGTATATATCCTTACGGCGGTTAGGGCGCCTTTTTATTTATATGGACTATAAAATATACGTCTAAGGTTAAAAGTAGCAAGCAATTGCAAAGGCCGAAGAAATTTAAATGGGCTGGTGATGGGCCTTAAACAAAAACGAATGCAAATGTGAAAAATGCCCATACCATATACCCAAGTTGGTAATGGTATGCAAGAATTTTCATGCATACTCTCAAAACTGCATTATAGGGGCAAGAGACAGATATAAAACAAGCTTTACTTCTTCAAGTCTCCCTGGAAGAAGGAAACATACACACAGAAGAACTCAACTCGGATGATCATGTTATATATAAGCTGTCAGATTTCAATTTATATATATGCATTGAATTTAGAATAAGTAGTAGCCTAATTTGCGATATGAGAAGCTGTGATATCCAAGTTTATTTTTCAAGGTTGGTTTGCAATATATCAACGAGTAAGAGTTGCTTGTTGTTAAAGCCGGCCGGTGAGAATTTATTGGTGAAGCTCATGTCAGTCAAAATATAACAGAGGACGCAAGCTTGCACTTTATATATAATATATGCATGGGATGGGAACTCCTTGAAACTAAACGTATTAATTCCCTGTTCTTTTACTAATGGCCATGAATGTATATAGAATGAATCAAAAGTTTGCTTGACTACAGACGAAAGATATCCATTCCTCTCGACTCACGAAAACTTTTTCCTGCACTATCTCTTCCTTTCCTGCTGCACTATAGACAAAAGATACATAAATTGACAACTGTTTACAATTTTTCCTTGGCAGCTAGCAGCAAGTTAAAATATATATACCTTATCAAATATTGTATCCTGTGATTGATGCAGACTTGGGCAATATCTTGTTAGTTTCAACCGGATTTCGAATATCAGATGATGGAGACTCATGGTGATCACTAAACAAGTAAATAGATATATGCATGCCCACTTGGGCCATGGCCACTAATTTATAAATTAAATACATTACATCGATCAATTATCATCTTCCAATTACAAGATATGTTGGTTTTAACTCAGCTACCTCTAAGAAAAAAAATATCTTAATTATCTATCTAAAATGATACAAAGACATAATTAACACTGGCAAGAAAAAGACTCTATTTCATGTGTTATAGCCATCAAGAAAACGAAGGTATATCCGGTTCAAAAACACTCAAAGAATGTCAATATCAAGAAAAGTTATATTCATGTCGGTACTACTACTACTACTACTACTACTACATGCAAGATATTTATCATGGTGTCTCTATATATATATATGCCAGCTGGTGAAGAGACAAAACTTATAATGAACACCCAAATATGGACAACCAAGTTTAAATTCATATGATACTCTTGATAAGAGATATCATGGAACAATTATCTGAACATAATTTCATCCCTATAATTTATAATTTATAAGGTATAAATCTTTAGAGGAAAAAGGAAAAAACACAACAATATCCTAATTGTTTGAAGTGATATATATATAAACAACCATGAAAATATTACTGTCATGGTCAAATTCTTTCAATTTTTACAACAAAGAGTAATGCTATATTTTCCACTCAAATGATAAAACCTAAAATATCGCTTGGTAAATATAGTATCGTAACAGCAATATACATCATGTCATGTGCAATCAAACTATAACTTAACACAACAGAAAGACTACAATCTGTAGTGTGAAGAAGACACTTAAAATATACTTTGCATCATTTTACAAGAGTTTCATATCCCTCAAGATGCAAAGTGGTTTTCAGAAGCATATTTATAAATAAAAATTAGAAACTTATCCATGTAAAATTTAAAAACACGACATAAAATTAGTTCACATACTAAAAGTATATTTGAGACTGTTGTGTTTTAACTTAATTTTAAAATTAATTACAATAATTGAAGCATTGGTAAATATTCTCTTTTACTTAATAGGTAATATTTACAATCCACTCTTTAACTTATACTCAACATTTAGTGATTTCATCTCGTAGCACTGGTTATTTAAAAATTAGAGCAACTCAATTCCAAGTATATCCTGAAAATCAGAGAACTAGGAGATGGTAGCTAACAAGAGGAAAATTAATATATATATATATATATATATATATTTTAAATTTTAGGATTATAAAGATGATTCCAAAAATACATTTATTGGCCTTTTTTTTTATTAAATCTGTTGGCCATATTCTAGAAAATAAAACATTGGTTGAAAACTTTAGTCTATCAGTAGAACAAGACAGATCTTTACAGTTTTTAAAACCATTCCTTAAGAAATTATGTTTTCTTTCTCTCTCTCTCTCTTCTGACTTCTTATATATTGAGATCCTTAGTTTATTTTTCACATAATGGCCAATATGCTCTACAATAATTAAGTACAAGAAAATTACATAACCAATCAACCCAATCACTTCATTAATGTTATGCAACTCTATTTCCTATAACAGTGTAATATATATTGGTATCTCTTCTCTTTCTCTCCTATATATGACCGAAAGCTAGCTAATCGATTAAAAGAAGTGAATAGAAATGAAAATGATGAATGGGAGAAGAGGTGAATTTCTAGATGATGGTTGGCAAAATTAAGTTAAGGATTTCCTGAAAAACTCTCTATTTGACCTAATAAGAAAGTTATCACCTGTTTAAGCTCCTAATAAGCAAAGTTTAATGTGGCATATATACCTCTTGAGCCAAACTACCAATTTCAAAACTCAGGCACAAAAACTTTTGATGGGTTATTGATGAAAATTTATAGTCCATACATATAAACCTAATCAAAAACATCTCAAAATGCCCAAACTTGCTTGACTAAACGCACTCCATCAGTTCATATGGCACAAAGGGTGTGTGTATGTGTGTGTGTGTGTGTGTGTGTGTGTGTGTGTGTGTGTGTGTGTGTGTGTGTGTGTATGGTTTGCATTGGCTTACTATTAGAGTATCATAATAAGTAGATAGCAAGTATTTTAGTAAATTGCAAAAGTAGCATGCATCATGGCTAATAAAATCTAGAGATATGGTAGGTGTCACAGGGGACTTTCTGTAGGCTTCCTAAATACAACGTATACAACAGGCTGAAGAAAAGAAGTGATGATATAGCATTATTATTAACTAGCAGTAAAATCGTTGAAAGGCTTTTATATTCGTGATATAACAGATACTCTTGTTTTTCTAGAAAATTAAAGAAAAAAATATAAATTCTGTTGACATTATAAAGCGAAATGTATGCAACATGAATTTATAAACTAGAGTGAATATATATATATATATATAAGATCTCCATCCGAAATAAATGTCATTGAACCAATCAATGCATATAAATGGATAATACAGTAAAAGCAGACAGAAGCATGGGAAAACATAGGAATCGCCAAAAAAAAAATATTTCAAATCAATATGTAAAGTAATACCCCAGTAATTAGTTGCTGATGGAGAAATTCCTTGTCGATTTAAGATGTCACCAAATTAGGCCTGGCATACTGAGCAGAAAGAAACATGTAGCCAAGGACAACTTGCCAACTTCGCCATTTGTGAATCATTAAATTTTCCAAAGAGGATTAAACCACACAAAAAGAGCGGGTGCTGCCGGCAAGTCATCCTTGGCTGCACACTTACTTTCTGTGCTTGCACGCAAGGCCATAAATGTATAGAGTTCATCTTAATTTAGGTGCAGAAGCCAAGCCAGTTTCCTTCCTCCCACAAGCAAAACCTAATTTCTAAAGAGGAGAGTAATTAAAGGAAGAGAAACAGTAGTTGAAGAATTAAAGAGGAGAGATTCATGAGCATTTTATAGATGAATGCAAATTAAAGGAGGGAAAAGGGATGAATGAAAAGCGTTAATAATATTGCTTGACCACAGCAAATTGATGATGCATTATATTGAATTGAGGTGAAGAAGACAGCCGCTAGAAGGATCCATTTTTTGGCCCTAAAGAACATGTAAAAGAAAAGATAAGGTTCTTCCCCAACGCAACTCCCTTCTCCTCCTCTCCATTTTTAGGTAATACTTGCAAAAAGATTGAACTCATATAAATAGGAAAAAAGAACAACTTGCGTAATGTTGAATGAAGTATACAACTGTTGTAGGAAGACAAATCTATCCGCTAAGTTTAGTTTTGCAGTAATTTGATATATATATATATAATATAAAAAAATAAAAAATAAAAAAAAAAGTTAAGATGAAATGTGATTAGAAGAATATAATGGAGAAAAGCATAGATAAATGCACCTTATTTGGGAAGTTTCAATGGTGATTAAATTCTCTATTAAGGACGAAACAAAGAGTTGTTGTTTGTTACTACATACAGCATTTCCAAGACTGTGAAAGGTAAAAATACATGAAAAACATATTATGTATTCATATATAAATAGGTGGTGATATAAATTGTTGGCAGACAGAAATAATAATTCACGTGCACACACCTTAAACATATATATAGTATCTCCACAGCTGCCCTTATACCGAAAGGGCATGAAACGAGAGAAGGGCGTAAGAAAAAGACACAACACACACATATACATGTATATAAAGAAAAGATTATCAAAATAAGGGAATCTTATATCCACTGACACTAAAACAGAAAAAATTGAAGAAAAGGGGTCTGTTTCTTTCTAATGCAAATATTTTGCATCCCAGATAAAGAAAAGAAAATAAATTAGAATTGACGTATGCAGATTGCAGTGCCAGGGTAGGAAACATGCATGTAAGGATTAAGTGCAAGTGGAGTGGATTGCTAAAAGATTTATAAATGTTAAATGAATCTAGGGAAGTGAGGAGACTCAAGAATCAAGGCCTGCCTGCTGTGTTTCTTTGTGTGCGTGTGGTATTGCTTCTTCGCTGCTTTTTAAGCACTCACTTCAGAAATACAAATGGGATTCCTTTTGTTTCTCTGATGATTATTGCTAGTTGCGTAGGTGTAGAACAAGTCCACGATCTGCCTTCAGATGCAGAAAAATAAATGAATAAATAGAAAGAACAGTATCCCTCTTTCCTCTTTTCATTGTGTCATTAAATATTATTGGTTGTCGTGAAGGACAGGTGATGGGATGGAGGAAGAGAAAATAATAAGGCCAAAGATGTGGCTTTCTTTGGACTTATACGTGGAAAACTGAGACTAAGATTGATTTTACTTTTTACACAAACCGAGTATGCCCCAAAGAGTTGTCTAGGCCTCTCTCTTATCCTAAAAGTGGGTCTCACTCACAAGGGCTCTGTGATAGCAGATGACTGTAGAAGGCAGCAATAGTTTGAAAGCTATAGAAAAATTAGAAAGAAAGAAAGCACGAAAGAAAAGGAACATCAGAGTAATCAGATAATCACATCTACGAAAGCTACAACACCACCACTTATTAAACTCGAAAAGCCTTTGTCATTAGTCCCACGCCAGTGAACGTTCGAACGAGTGATTTGAATTGTTGGATTAGATGTTAGAATTTTTGCTAATTTAGCATAAACATGCATGAAATTTTCATCATTCTTCATCCTACTGATTGATTAGGGTTCCAAAATGCAGGGGAATTTGGGAGTTTTCAAGTGTTCAATTTCAATGGGACCGAGATTCACACATGTTCAGGCATATACCTGGAACTTTCAATTATAAAAATTTTGGCCATGAGTTTAAATGCGATAAAACCCCAAGGAACATAGAATGAAAAGGGCCAAATGAGGCCGTTACGATGCTGCACAATCTCCTGAGAATGCGTAGGAAGCAAATTCAGCATCTCAATTCCAAGCAGACACAGAGAACGTTCTCCAATTTGATGCAATAATAATGGAAACATGTGCAAACAAATAAACTGCTCTCTTGGAACTCCCATTTTGGACATCCGTAATATACTACTTTAATAGACCTTCAAAACCAACTTATCAGATTGGAAAACAATACAGCATTTCTCCATGTCATAGGCAGCTCATTGTAAAAATAAAAATTAAAAAAAAATTGACCAAGTACCAACAGCTGCAAAACTAATTGGAAATTACAATGAAACATATTAAATAACAGCATATCGATAATAAAAGCCAATTATGGATGCCTAATTCAAACAACATCCTCTAACCAGCTGATAACTTCAAAGAAATCAATTACATCTCAATATGGCCAGTTAAAGCCATTATGCTACAAATGCTAACACAGTAAGATATGAATCCCTAGTAGGCAAGCACACCAATGAGATGCACAAATGAATACGCCATTTTGATAAAAATAATCTCCCCATTATTAACAACAGAGTAGTAGAATGTGACTTGGAAAAAGTGAATAAATGTTACAAGATAGTCTCTACTCACTAAAACTATATTTAACAAACAACCAATACCTTTTGCCAGTCTCTACAACAAAAGATCCAGCACCCCAACATGTGAGGCTACTATCTTTCACAGACAATTTTAAGATTCTTGGGGTGCCTCAAATCTTGTTGGTGTGTCAATGCCCATCATACAGCAAAGGCCCGATATTAAAATTAAAAGCAGAACAATTCCCTGAAAATCATACAAAACAGAAATATGAGGATCCTAAAAACATAATGATGAAAAGATGTAAAACAGTAAGAGACAAAGAGAGAAACATAGCAAGAAGATCAGTGGAACAACCAGAACAGCCAATAGATATTACACTGTTTTCACCCACACCAACCCAAAAATATTTTAACCGGAAAAGAACAAGAAATATCTTAAAGAGAATATATTAAAATGAAGAAGCATACCTAGTTCCTCTGGTTCTATTGAGAAAGATAGCTAAATGCACATATTAACTCAAATGTAAAGGAACCACAGCTAATTGCACAGAATTAGATAATAGCCCACACTTTTAATACAAATGGTTTGCTCAGAGGACATCCTACCTTTCTAAGTACAAACTAGTCACAGTTTATCTGATATGATTACAATACTGTAACCATCATTTTTCACTTTAATCAGTATAGAGGATTGGAAGCAGAAGCTACTAGCTGTATATATAAGGTTAATTTAATTATTCCTTCATTTTGAAGAGAGAACCTCGTTGAAAATCAGACAAATAATATGCAAGAACATAGAGAATACGTGTTCAGAGCTGGG
>JAXCLQ010000005.1:4212261-4237594 GCA_035584115.1 Cedrela odorata | reverse complement strand
CTTCTTTTTAAAATTATTACTTTACGTTAAAATTAATTTACTACTCTCCTAATCTAATTAGGAGAGTGAACATTACAGTGACAGTGATGGTTTTGGTAGGCAGACCCGGGACAAAACCTATTTATGTTGGTGGCTTCCTGCCTTCAATACCCTAAAACGAACAACATGACATATTAAAATCTTTTTTTAATTTAAATTATTTAAAAAATTTGAAAATTACACACATTATTAATTATTCATATATATGCGGTCAAAATACAAACTTATATAAAGTGATACATGTCTTTTTTTTACAGCAAAACAATATTGTATAATTTTAAACAATGGTATATCATTTTAATTTTGTATTTTATAAAGTATAGACATAGATATGTACCTGAAAATTTATATTATTAATTATGTATATATATAAATACTAGTTATATACATATAATAACTAAAGGGTTATATTATAGAATAAAAAGTGAATACCTAGCTAAGTTATTATATCTAATTACTTGAAACTAGAGGCGTGAGTAATAAAATTGTTGTGTTTGTTGGCGAAGATGAAAGTGGGAACTTGATACTTTAATGGGACCATAGTGACTAAGGATATGAAGGAAGTCATGGGACCATGAATCCATTGGAAAGGAAGGAAGGATCTTAAGCTAAGCTAAGAACTTATAGGTATATAAATAGAAATGAAGAAAAGGAATAGTCTTCTACCACGAAAAGACATTATGCATCCCATTTTCTTCAATTTATTACATTGTTTTTAAGTTTGGTTGGCAATATATAAAGAGCTTCTTTGAATCCAAACTTGAGTAGTTTAATGGGTAGGGTAGGGTTGTAAACAATGTACATTTTTTTCTATAATTGAGTAAAAACAAGATCAATAATAAAAAAAAATATATATTATCTTATTACATCATCAAAAGGTTTAAGCAATTCCTTAATTCATATATTTTCCTCGTATAATAATTAATAATAGTTGAAACACTATTTAATGAAAAGAGTAGGTCATCTAATATATTTTATATTCGAAATAGGCTAGTTCTATATAAATTGATTACCTATATCTAGTATTCATGGATACTAATTAACTATCCTTAATTTCTTTATCATAAGAAGGAAGAAATTTCTAGCAAATGTTATCATATGGTATAAAATTCTTTTCATCTTACTATATTTAATTAAGGATTTTCATTTTCAGGCATACAGAAAGATCAGTAATTTTCAATTGATTCCATTTATAATAAATTATAATGCCTTGTCCAAGTATCCGATAACAACTTGTATTAAATTAGGTTGTTCCCAAAAATATAAGTAGGCTTAGAAATGAATTTAGATTTCCTTAATTATAATTAAGGTAGACAGCTGTCAATGGTATATCGGATGGAAAAAAAATAATAGGGAACATGATAATTGATCACCTTTAGTTCTCTCCTAACAAGTGATCATTAAAAGAGAGGATTAGATTTAATTCAAAGATTATTGTTAATGATGGATCATTCATAGATTTCATTCATAATCATCGAAGTTAGGTGGTTTTGCCTTTAAATTGCAGCCTTTCTTCTTCTTCCTTTTCAATGTTATAATTAACTACCAAAGCAAAGTTTAAATTAAAGGTATTGCAACCTCTTTAATTTAAATAAATTTTCTTATTCTTTGTAGTTCATATGAATATACAAGAAGGGAAAAAGAGAGAGATCCTCTTTTATTGTATATGCATATCCTTTGGGGGTTCGGCCTATTTATTTATATCGACTATAGAATGTACGTGTGGGATTAAAAAGTAGCAATTGCAGAATCCGAAGGAATTTAAATGGGCTCGTGATAGGCCTTAAACAAAAAAGAATGCAAATGTGAAAAATTCCCATACCATTTTCCGAAGTTCGTATGCAAGAATCTTCATACATGCTAGCAAAATTACATTCTATGGGCAAAAGATAGATATATAATAACCTTATTTTTTTCAAGTCTCCGTGGAAGAAGGAAGCATACATACAGGAGAATTCTACTCTAATGAATCATGTTATATATAATCTGTCAGATTTTCAATTTTTATGCATTGAATTCAGAATACGTTGTATCCCAATTTGCGAAATGAGAAATTGTGATTTCCTAGTTTATTTTTCCAGGCTGGTGTGCACCATATCAACGAGTTAACTTCTTGTAAAAGCCGGTGAAATTTTATTGATAATGCTCAAATATAACAGAAGACGCAAGGCTGCACTCTCTGTGTGTGTGTGTGCGTGGTTGTTTGGGGGGGTGGGGTGTGTGGGGTGTGGTGGGGGTGGGGGTGGGTGGGTGTGTGGTGGGAGGGGAAAGGAGGGAGATGGGAACTCTCTGAAACTAAAAACATTAAAATTTAATTCCCTGTTCTTTTAGCGGGATTTACTACTGGACATAAATGTATATAAAATGAGCCAAAAGTTTGCTTGACTACAGACGAAGGATATTCTTTCTTTTTAACTCACAGAAACTTTTTCCTGCTCTATAGACGAAAGATATACAAAATTGACAACACAGTTTACAGTTTTGCCTTTGCAGCTAGCAGCAAATTAATATCTGTCAAATATTGTATAGTGTGATTCATGCAGACTTGGGCAATGTTTTGTAAATTCCAACCGGATTTCGAATATCGGATGATAGAGACTCGTGATGAGCACATAATTAATAAGTAAAAAAGATGCATATACGTTCACATGGCCACCAATTTGTCAAACACAGATTACATCGATCAATAATCATCTGCTTTATTTGATGCTTCCTAAATATGCATTCTTCTATGTCGCTCGATCGAGCATACTAATCACATGATAAATATGTTGGTTTTAACTGGGCTCAAGAAACAAAATTTATTCATATCCCTACTAAACTGATAGAATAAGGACTTCCTCACTACAAGAAAAAGACTATACATATGTCATGTGTTATAGCATTTTCTGAAAGTACTGTTCAGAAACAATCAAGAATGTTAATATCAATAAAAGTAGTACTCACCTTTTTAAAACATTTTCGTGTTGGTACTACATGCAAGATATTTAGCAATCTGTTTATATGCCAGTTGGTGAACAGGCAAAAATTATAATGTACAAGACAACCAAGTTCAAATTCATATATGAGATACGTATACTTGACAATAATGTGAACTTGATTTCGTCTTTGTAATATTTTATATATTTAATCTATAACTCTTGAGGAGTAAAAGAAAAACGCACAATATCCTAATTGTTTGAAGTGATATATCAATCTCATTATCTCTAACAACCATGAAAATATTATTATCATGATTAATGCTTTTATTTTTGGACAACAAAGAGTAATATTATAGTTTTCAAATATTATCTTAAATTTTTTATCTTTTCAAGTGATGAAACATTGATAAATTAGATAGTAATTTTTTAAAAAAAAAAGTTTTTAACACTATTTTTACCATCCAAATGATAAATAGGAAATCACCTAGGATGGTAAATACTTAAAATTTCATTAGTATAGTATTATTATAACAATAATATATATCATATAAAATTTATAACTTAATACAGCAAAAGAGTACAATCAATGGTTTAAAGACACTTCAAAATTATTTTGCATTTTACCAGAATTTGAGCTTCCTCAAGATGCAAAAGGGTACTCAGAATTACCTTGATAAAACAAAATTAGAAACGTTAATCATGTAAAATCATAAAAACACAGGATAATTTAGTTCATATTTTAAGGGTATTATTTGAAATTGTTGTACTTCTACTTAATTTTAAAATTATAGTAGTTAAAAGTGTTTGTAAATATTTGCTTAATTTACTTATTAGCTAATGTTTATCACCCACCTTCTCATTTATACTTGATATCTTTTAATTTCATTCCTATAAAATTTGTCCCTTAAAAGTCACATAATCTCAATTTCAAACATATTTTTAAAAAGAATAAAGCATTGCTAGAAAACTTTAATACTATCAATAAATTACCAGGACATTTATTAACAGTTCCTACAATCATTCCTCAAGGAATAGTTTTCTTTGTCCCTCTCTCGCTTCTTACATATTGAGATCCTTAGTCAATTTTTCACATATGGTATGGCCAACATGCTCCACAATTAAGAACTAGAAAATTTGATAAACCAATCAGAAAAATCACTTCATTAATGTTATGCAACTGTATTTCCTAGAACAATGCCATATATCTATTGATCTCTTCTCTCTGTCCTATACATGACCTAAAGCTAGCTAATCGATTAAAAGAAGCGAGTAGAAAAGAAAATGATGAATGAGAGAAGAGGTGAATTTCTAGATGGTTATCACCTGTTTAAGCTCCTAATAAGCAAAGTTTAATGTGGCATGTATACCTCGTGAGCCAAAACTACCCATTTAAAACTCAGGCACCAAAATTTTTGATGGGTTATTGATGACAATCTATAGTCTATATATATAACCCTAATAAAAACATCTCAAAATGCCAAAACTTGTTTGACTAAACGCACATCAGTTTATAATGACACAAAGGGGAGATATATATAAATGGTATGCATTGACTTACCATAAGAGTATCATAATAAGTAGATTGTAAGTATCATAGAAAATTGCACAAGTAGCATTATAAAGTGAAATGTATGCAACATGAATTAATAAACTAGTGTGAATATATGTGAGTGTGTGTGTGTGTGTGTGTAAGATCTCCATCCAAGATTGGGAAATAAACGTCATTGAAGAAATCAATGTATATAAATGGATAATACAGTAAAAGCAGACAGAAGCATGGGAAAACACAGTATAATGGAATTTCCAAAAACATTGTTTAAAATTTCAATGCAATATGCAAAGTAATACCTCATTAAGTTGTCGATGGAGAAATTCCTTATCGATTTAAGATGTCACCAAATTAGGCCTGGCATACTGAGCAGAAAGAAACATGTAGCCAAGGACAACTTGCCAACTTCACCATTTGTTAATCATTAAATTTTCTGAAGAGGATTAAACCACACAAAAAGAGCGGGCGCCGCCGGCAAGTCATCCTTGGCTGCACACTTGCTTTCTGTGCTTGCACGCAAGGCCACAGATGAATAGAGCGCATCTTAATTTAGGTGCAGAAGCCAGTTTCATTACTCCCACAAGCAAACCCTAATTTCTAAAGATACATGTGAAAAGGGTATCTGGATGAAGAGAAACAGTAGTTGAAGAACTAAAGAGGAGTTAATAATATTGCTTGATTCCTTTTATAGATGAATGCAAAAGGAGGGAAAAGGGATGAAATGAAAAGAGCTAACAATATTGCTTGACCACAACAAGTTGATGGTGCATTATCTTGAATCGATCGATGTGATGAAGACAGCTGCTAGAAGAATCCATTTATGGGCCAAAAGAACATGTAAAAGAAAAGATAAGGTTCTTCCCCAACTCAACTCCCTTCTCTCCTCTCCATTTTCAGATAAAACTAGCAAAAGGATTTGAAGTCATATAAATAGGAGAAAAAAAAAACAGCTTGCAATATGCTGAATGAAATATACGACTGTTGTAGGAAGATAAATCTATCTGCTAAGCTTAGTTTAGCAGTAATTTGATAAAAACGAAAAAGGTAAGATGAAATGTGATTAGAAGAATAGAATGAAGAAAAGCACAGATAAAATGCACCTGATTTGGGAAGTTTCAGTGGTGATTAAATTCTCTATTAGGGAGAAAACAAAGAGTTGTTGTTTGTTACTGCTTACAGCATTTCCTAGAAGTGAAAAGGGAAAATACATAAATATATTATATATTCATTCATATATATATATATATATATCAAGAAAAGATTATCAAAATAAGGGAATCTTATATATATATATATAGGTGGTAATATAAATTGTTGGCAGACAGAAATAATAATTCACGTGCACGCACCATAAATATACAGTATCTCTACAGCTACTCGAAAGGGCATGGAATGAGAGGAGGAAATAAGAAAAAGACACAACACACATATATATCAAGAAACGATTATCAAAATAAGGGAATCTTATATTCACTGACACTAAAACAGAAAAAATATTGAAGAACGGTTTCTTTCTAATGCATATATTTTGCAGCCAAAAAAAAGAAAAGAAATTAGAGTTGAGGTATGCAGATTGCAGTGCCAGTGTAGGAAACATGGATGTAAGAATTTAATGGGAGTGGAGTGGATTGCTGAAAGATTTATAAATGTTAAATGAATCTAGGGAAATGAGGAGACTCAAGAATCAAGGCCTGCCTACTGTGCGTATGGGATTGCTTCCTTGCTGCCTTTTAAACACTCACTTCAAAAATAGAAATGGGATTTTCTTTGTTTCTCTGATGGTTGCTGCTAGCTATTAGCAGCAGAACAAGGTCCATATCTGTTTTCAGCAGCAGAAACATACAAGAATAAAAAGAGAGGTTTCCCTCTTTCCTCTTTTTCATTCTGTCATTATATATTGTTTGTCCCTACGGTGAATGGGATGGGGGAAGAGAAAATAATAAGGCCGAAGAAGTGTCTTTCTTTGGACTTACACGTGGAGAAGCGAGACTAAGATTGATTTTACTTTTCTATAACCAAGTAGACTTGGAAGAGTTGCCATGCCTCTCTCTTATCCTAAAAGTGTGTCTTACTCAGATGGGCTCTGTGATAGCAGATGACTGTAGAAGGCATCAATGGTTCGAAAGCTATAGAAAAATTAGAAAGAAAGAACAGGAACACCAGAGAGTGATCAGATAACATCCTTTATGAAAGCCACACCACCACCACTTGTTAAACTCGAAGAGCCTTTGTCATTAGTCCCGCGCCAGTAAACCTTGGATCGAATGATGTTAATTGTTGGATTAGATGTTAGAATTTAAGTCAACTTAGTATAAACATGCATGGAATTTTATCATTCTGCATCGTACCGGTTAATTAGGGTTCAAAATTAAGGGGAATTTGGGAGTTTTCAAGTGTTCAATTTCAACGCGATGAAGATTCGCACATGGTTAGGCATATGCCCGAAACTTTCAATTATATTTTATTGATCAGGAAGTTTAAATGTAATAAATACCAAAAGGAATAAGAATGGAAACGGAGTAAGAATAGAAACAAGGCGTTCATGTTGCCGCACAATCCCTCGAGAATGCGTAGGAAGCAATTTCAACATCTCAATTCCAAGCAGAACAGACAGAGAGAACATTCCCCATTTTCATGCCATATGGGAAACATGTGGAAACAAATAAACTGTTCTCTTGGAACTCCCACTTTGGCCATCCGAAATATACTACTTCAATTGGCCTTCAAAACCAACTTATAAGAGTGGAAAACAATATAGCATTTCTCAATGTCATAGCCAGCTCATTGTAAGAAAATCAAACCAAAAAAAAAAAATGACCAAGTACCAATGGCTGCAAAACTAGTTGGAAATTACAATGAAACCAATTAAATAATAGCATATGGCTAGTAAAATCCATTATGGATGCCTAATTCAAACAACAGCTGATAACTTTTAAGAAATCAAGTACATATCATTATAACCAGTTAAAGCCATAGTGCTACAAATGCTAACACGGCAAGATATGAATCCCTCGTAGGCACACACACCAACATGTAGCACAAATGAACGCGCCATTTTGGTAAAAATAATCTCTCCATTGTTGACAACAAAGTAGAATGTGACTTGAAAAAGGCGAATAAATGTTACAATATTAAGTCTCTGCTCACTGCAACTATATATAACAAACAACTGATATCTTTGGCCAGGTCTCTACGGCAAAAGATCCAGCACCCCAACATATGAAGCTATTATCTTTCACAAACAATTTTAAGATTCTTGGGGTGCCTCAAATCTTGTTGGTGTGTCAATGCCCATCATACGGCAAAGACCCGATATTAAAATTAAAAGCAGAACAATTCCCTGAAAATCATGCAAGACAGAAATATGAGGATCCTATAAATGAAATAATGAAAAGACACAAAACAGTAAGAGACAGAGAGAAAGAAACATAGCAAGAAGATCAGTGGAACAACCAGAACAGAAAATAGATATTACACTTTTTTCACCCGCACCAACCCAAAAATTGTTTAATAGGAAAAGAAAAAGAAATATCCTAGAATAAACATAATCCTCACATTAAGAGAATATCCAACAATGAAAAAGCATAACTACTTCCTCTCGTTCTATTGAGAAGGTTTGCAAAATGCACATATAAACTCAAATGTAAAGGAGCCTCAGCTAATTGCACAGAACTAGAAAATAGCCCACAAGTTTAATACAAACGGTTTGCTCAGAGGACATCCTATCTTCCTTAGGACAAACTAGTCACAGTTTATCAGATATGATTAAAATAGTGTAACCATTATTTTTCACTTTAATCAGAATACAAGATTGGAAGCAGAAGCTACTAGCAGTATATACAAGATTAATTTAATTATTCTTTCACTATGAAGAGAGAACCTCATTGAGGAAAATCATACAAATACTATGCAAGAACATAGAGAGTACATGTTCAAAGTGTGTTGGGGGGTTGAGGAGAGAGAAGGAGAAATAGCTTGAACTAAAACAATTGCAGGGAGACAGAAATTACATAGGAGATATTGGCACTGAAATAGTCACCATGCTAATTAGCCTTTCCCAAAAGTGGGCACATAATCTCCCCAATCATCTGACCATACCATCGCCAACAGACTCTACAACAGTTGGCCCCAAAATGCGCCAGATAACTCATAAAAAGAAAGGATTGTACATATAATTCTATACTTTTAAAGAGCAGCATATACATTTATTCTTTAAAAGAGCAGATCTTCTCTTATGTGCAAATGTGCAAAAAAAAAGTACCTAGTAAAATATACAAAAATCAAACTGCAACAATTTTAAATTTCATATAAAAGAATGGACAAAGGCAGCAACTTACAACTAAAATTCCCTCCAGAAGAGATGATTTAAATTGGCAAACTTCATCGCAGCTAGTGGAATTGGCTGATCTGTTTCCTAGACCACTTTCAGCAAGAAACCTTTCTAGCTCTCGACGAGAAGGATACTGAACAGACCTAACAGGATCAGAAACATAAAGGACTGTATACTTTGCCCCAGACTGCTGCACTGAATCAATAAGCTCAGAGATAACCTCAGAGATAACCTCACCTGCATATATAATCCATAACCATTCACATAAATATTTCTCAGATCAATATGACTTCAATGAACAAATATAAAGAATATTATCCTCCAGTAACCATGTACTTACATACTTTCAGGGCGTGGTTTGTTAAGTTGTTTCATAGATTGAGCGCCTCCATAGCAGAAGACAATCAAATCAGTTGGCTCCTTTTGCATCTTTTCCATCCTTGAAAGCAGATGATCCTGATCATTATTTACAGGAAAAATAAAAAAAGAAGAAAAGAAAAGAAATTAACCAGAAGAAAAATGCATCAGATTGCTGCACATACAAACAAGTTTCAAAATGCAAATAACATTATAGCTTACTTGGAATGACTGCAAGTCAGCAAGCTTCAAAAAATTTTCACCCTCTACAGTGCAAGACTCTGAAAATGCAACATTACTGATTTCAAAATCACGCCCACAAGCTTCTGTAAACTCTGAAACCAATGAACTCTCCATTGTTTCCTCCCCAGATGAAGCAACATATGGGAATGCCATGGAAAAATTGGACTTTGTAAAAGTGACCTGTCAAACAGCACAGAACACTAAGACTACCAAAAACTAGAGACTTGGCCATCAAAATCCCAAATGACACGTTTAAACCCAGAAAAACTTCTATACACAATGTAGTAGACTCTAGTTACCTTAAGCAAGTCCACCAAAGCTGGGTCTGCATGTTTGTTCCCAGAAATATGAGATGATTGCAGCTATTGATAACAAAATGAAATAGCATAAGTAGCCTGAACATGTAACAATAGCACAAGAATCGCAGTGCATTACAATGGCAATGATTCGACAACATAAGGGACTCGACTTCGAGTCCTAAATGCATTGGTTCCAGGGAAAACAGTTAAAACCACATCCTATCAAGATAATGGCACAAGATAGACTATAGAAATAGCTATCATATGAGCATTTACTAGTTGCTAGTTTAGTTAACAACAATGTATCTTTGGACTGATTAGAAACTCAGCATCAATGGTTTGCTATGCGGCAAAAACAGAAGAAATAGATTACCTCTCTACCAATGAAAACAAGTGCCACGTCAACCGACTGACGAGATTGCTTCTCTGAACACTGAAAGAAACAATATATATATAATAGTAAATCATTGGATATCTGGACATCACAGATGATAATAAAATATGATGAATACTAATAAATCTGACCAGCACCCTTGAGTAAGAACAGACTTGGCTAGATCCTGCGCAGATATTGCCTGATAATTCAATGCATTATATGAAGACAGCCTGTGATTTCATTCAATTACTCATTGTCATTGAGAAATTAATGAAATTATGACAAAAGAAACGAAAGGACGCTTACTTATTGCGATAAGGAGACCATAAAAACGCAGGGACAGTGGAAGGAGAAGCAAACGCAATCGCGTTTAGAGCTTCCGAAAACAACAACAACGATACCACGGCATAACCATTCTTCATCCTCATCTTCACCCTTCACATCAATTCAATAGAATAAACAATCAATTAATTCTAGTCTAATCTCAGCGATAGGATTATTAGTTTGACGAATCAAACGATAACTAAGAGTAGATCTCAAGCAGAGAGAAAATTACCTCAAAAAGCAGGGCTGAAGAGTTATTTGAAGCAGATAAAAAAATAATAATAATAATTTGGATTTCGACGACGACGGATCCTGATTATAGCCGTATCGTTGCTGGAGCCACGGGAACCAGCAGTTCCATCCAATTATTATTTCTGTCTCTGTTTTTAATCGGTAGAAAGCCAAACGAGTCCTACAGATATCAAAATGGTGCGTTTAGTTGCGTGCACATCATATAACGGCCAGAGAGGTCTCGGACAGCTTTGTTGGCAATGGGTGGCCCTGCTTTTCAAACGAGTTCAGTAGATTGGGTCCATCAAGTAAGACGGATTGAACTTATTAGATCTTAGGGACTACAAATTCTATTGGCTCAGCCCATAATATTCAGGGATCGTTAAATCAGAAACATGAAAACAAACCAGCAGAGGCCCACTTGGCTTCCTAAAATATAATAACACACCCACTTGGCCCATATAACCTATAGGACCAGCCCATAATTTTCACGGATCGTCAAACTCGAGCAAGCAAACTGAGCCCAAAACGGGCTTATGGATTGGTCTGAGCCTAAAGTTCAGCAAAACTAGGCCTAAGCTGAAGCCACTGGAAAGTTTGTGTGTGGGATTTTTACTCTTGGGTTGTATTGAATGTGTGTCGTTGCTTGTTTCACAATATTAATTAATAGAAGCTTTCTTCTCAGCGGCACTTTCAATATTATGTTATTAATACCAAAATAATTATTATTATTATTTAACTATAATGTTGTTCTCAACATTTTCAATATTATGCTATTAAAACAGAGGATAATAATTATAATTTTTTTGACTCTAATGTTTTTAAGATTTAAATTAAAATTAAGAGACACTGTTGAAAACAAATTTTATGTTTTGATCCAATAGTTTTTAAGTCACGAAATCTGAAAATAATATTTCAAATATAATATTTAGACGTTGAATGTGATATCACATAATATATATATTATTTACTGATAATTAAGGTTATTAAAAAAAAAAAATTAGTCCAATTGATTGGGTTTATTGTATTAAAAACATTTAAATCTTTCTGGGAACCCAACATCAATTATTACTCATCAACGGATTAATTTACATTCATAGGCAAATTCAATTCGATCATCATTTATCCAACCACTGGCTGATTCTTATTTAACAAACTTAACCAACCACATATATTAATTATTAATCATTTTACCACAGCTCACTCAATTGCCAAAAAATTAACACGGGTGGCCCCTTTCTTTCCTGCTTGTAGTTGTACCCTTGATGTAATTAATTTGACACATTTATTATTAATTAAGAGGTTCAATATTACTGATTAATGATTATCCCCATTAATTACATTTGATATTTATATATATCTACCTTTTGACTTATGCTAGTGAAGAAACTTGTGAATACTCACTCTTGCCATGTGATTGTTATTAAAACCATCAAATATTTGTTCACATAATTCACGCCAAATTTTAAACCTACCACCGCTCCCAATTCACTGCACTCACAGATTTTATCTTCGATATTTGATCACCTCAAGCTAGCTAGCTAGCTAGCTAGTTCCCTTTCCAAATGAAAGACCTCTCATTTTTTCTCTTCAAAAATTATCTCGGTGCAAAGATGAAGAAAGGAGTGAGAAATTTCTGCAACAGCGATAACTCCACCTCTACGCTCAACCAACACGATAACCACACACCACAAGATCAACGGCAGCCTACGTTGGAGGAGATGATATTGCAGCTCGAGCTTGAAGAAGAAATTGCCAAACAAGAAAAGCTTAATAAATATAATGTTCGCGGAAGAATGTCATGCGTTAACAATTCCGACATATTACGTTCAGCAAGAAATGCCCTGAATCAATATCCAAGATTTTCTCTAGATGGAAAGGATGCCATGTATAGGTCTTCATTCCGAAATTTGAATGGGAGAAAATCAGTAGGGTGTGATTATGAAGATTATAATCATTTGGGTTCTAAATTTGAGAAAAGTAAGTTTTGTATGCCTAAGAATTTTGCAGGAGAAAATAAAAATGTGATATGGTGCAAACCAGGAGTTGTGGCGAAGCTGATGGGACTAGAGACGATGCCAGTAGTGGCGGGGGCGAGGAGTACTACTAGGAAATTAGTTTGTGATGATCAGAAAATGAAATGTTGTATTTTGAAGAGACAGAATTTGAGAAGGAGAGCCGAAAGACATGAAATAGAAAGAAGAATAGTGATGGAAAATGTAAGAAATTCATCATCATGTGATATTGGAGCGGCTAGAAGATCAGGAGGAGGGAAGATTATTAATGGTTCATGTTCAAAGAGTAGAAATCAGTACTGTACGATGAAGCCAGCAGTGGCAGCAGATGATCATCATCAGCCACAAAATTATAATGTGGACGGAGGAGGTTGGCCAACAAGGCGTTTTAGATAGATTTCAAACCCTATATCGTACCTAATGTATTTGTTTAAAATAATATTAATGTTTGCAATTTCATTATTATTTTCTTTTTATGTCTCATTGATCGATATAAAAGTCAAATAATAGTAAGTATCACCCCTTTTTTAAAAATGAATATCGTGTCTCTCATTTTAGAAGATAATTAATTCAAGCAAAAAATAACTTAAGAAATGATAATTTAAAACAAATGTTCCAAGTTTAAGTTAGCTACATATATTAATCGTAATTTTGTAGAGTCTTGCATGATCATTAGGGTGTATCATATATATAATTATTAAATATGAATATATACAAAATAAAAAATTGAAGTAATTAAATACACTGTTGTTGTAAGCAATAAACTATTGTTGCAAATTAGAATTATAAAAATACAAACATTCGTAAGAAATAAGAACTATATACACATTTACATATTTAAAAAAAAAAAAGAACTCTATATATATAATTTCATTAAATAAAAATGTGCATGTATTACATTGAGTATATTTAAGAATTTTTTGGAAATTAATCCAGATACAAAACAATTAATGTACATAAAATTAGGTGATGGCGTCCATATCTAAAGCAAGCACATTTTCATGCCACAGTGGCCTATTTGACATTTCCTTAGGTCCACATAAATATATAAAAATTGGAATATTATAGTATGGATCGACATGGCTACATTTGGGTTTGAATATATATAAGGGATGAATTTCCTACCTAACTTCTCTGTCTCATTGATTTTAAAGTATTGTCTTCTTCATAGCAGCCTCTCTGAATTTGTATGTTTTTTTTTTTCCTTTTCTTTTTTGGGTTGGATATTAACATTCATAGTCACTTTTACTGAATTTGTATGTTTTTTTTTTCCTTTTCCTTTTTGGGTTGGATATTAACATTCATAGTCACTTATATATATGTGAGCGCGCTCGTGTATCGAGAATCGAGATCCTGTTGATTATTAGATCTACGTATTATAAGTGACATTTAATTTCTGATGTTACAAATGAAAGAAAGATTAAAAAATTACATGTAGTGGGTAATATATATATATATACATATATATATATATATATAAGGTATTTATGATTTTGTGTATCGAAATGATCATTATTAGTGGCTATAATATATGTATGATTGGTTTGGAATTTCAAAAGAAGCAAAAATAATATCTTAATCATTTAATTAGACAAATATTGGATCAATAATGCATGGTGATATTTCACCGGCGTCATGATGTATAATGGAAGAGTGTGGTATATATAAGATCATATTCTGCAATTAATAATTAAGACAGCAGTACTGATGCATCACTGGCATGTATGCTAATGCAATCAATACACCTTATATGCTGCAATCAATATATATATATATATATATATTGATCTACTTAACTAGCAATGAATTACTCAAGCAAGCAATATCCGAATATCTATCTGAAAGCCATAATAATTAGCAATATTCACAATATATAATTTGTAAATATGTAGGATATCTCTCCATCTACCAGTCAGCTGCCAAAATTAATTGGTCAATATATTTACACAAACCTAGCTAGTCTAATCCTTTCCACGCATAAAGGGTCAGACAAATTAAGGAAAATTTAAGCCATCTATATATATATATATATATATATATATCCCACTATTTAATTTATAATAATAATAATATGAGAGCAATTATCTACTTAAATTCTAAAGAACGGCATGCATACAAGGATTTAAAACAATCAAAGAGAGATCAATATGTAGTGTGATACAATGCTATACTATATTAGCAAGGTAATTAATCGGTACAGAATGTGTACTTAATGGTTTTAAATCCCCACATGTTATGTACTTCAATCTACGTTGTATATAATTTGGACCCAAATATTAATTAAGACTAACTATTATCGATGGGTCTCGTAGCTTGAACCAAGGAGTGATTTCTCTTTCAACTTATATATTCTAAGCTTTTCAGAAGAAAATGAGCCATTAATTTAGTTAGAATAATCCGAAAATGAATCTGTGTTTACTTGATCCCTTCAACAAAAAAGTAAAATTTATAACCTTTATTCTTCATGTTTGTTCTTCGTTCATTTAAATATTTATATACCTTAAACGATCGAAAATTTTTAAACAACTTTCTTGATTATGATCATAATTAATTAAGAATATAAACCTAACTAGAAAACTAGGTTTCCGGCTACATAGTTTTGGATGATTTGCGATGAAGTAGTAATTTATCAGCATTAATTTGTTATAAACGTACTTGTTGGCTATATATGCAAGTTTATTAGTGGCCGGATTGACTTGTCTTTTAGCTTTGGACTATGTCAACTTAATTAATTTTCTTCGCTATTATTAATTGATTCTTTAACCATTTTTAGTGAACTTAATTTAAATACATTTTTTTACTATACTTTAGTTTGACAATGTTGTTTTTCAACTGTGCTTTACATAATAATTAAAATATTTAATAAATATGTATATTATTAAAAAAAAATCAGAAAATTAATATTAGGACATATAGGCAGCATGTGAAGACAATAATGATCGAGGATCAACTTGGACAACATTTTTGCAGCATAAGCTAGCATTAATTTCTTTCTTGACAATAATTTTTTTTTCTGCAATTATATATATAATAAATCCGAAATATTCGGAGAGTTTTATGCCAATGGCGAAGTGGGGTTGTCTTAAATCTGACAATTAGCTTCACTTACTGACCCATCCCAAGTAATTGACTTCGTAAAATGAGTCCACATGATTATAATCTATGCAGAATCGCATGCTTAATTGCTTATCTCATAATCTTTCTCTAAGAAGTAATTAGACTGCGTGGTTATATGCTAGCTAATTAGCTATTACCTAATACATTGCGTAAAAGATATTGTAGTTGATCATGATTATTCATGATAATCAGCGACTGTTCCATGTGGGTTTCAAAATATTAACAATTGGATCCCTTTTTACATAGATATTTAAAAACACTGTAATTGTATCAATAGTTCTTTTCTTTAATTGTTTACATCCGCAATTTTAAGCTACAGGTTGGTGCAGCATAACTTTAAACAATACTGTAAAATATGAATGTATAACCAACCAGCAATGATAACTTACAGAACCATGCGTGTGTTGCTACCCATCTCTACTCTTTTTTTCTTTTCTCCTTTTCATTTCTTAAGTGTGTGTGTGTGTATATATAAAACTATTAGGGTTTACAAGAAAACTATGCATATATAGATTAATTAAATAATTCATGGATGCTGTACTGGTTTTCGGTTGATGATCTGTAAAGTGTATAAATTTTTTACACTCAGACGGTGCTGCAGCATTAATTCTTTCAAGCATTTTACAGCTAAGACTGTTCAATAAAGAGAAGGAAAAACTTTTTTTAAAGAACAAAGGAAAAATGGAATGCTGAGGAAGATGAGTAAATTTATTAATAATTAATTTAATTAAGGTGGACGGTTTGCCACATGTAAAGCACTTTGATCTAATCCATACGATCCTGAATTTGAGGTAGTCAAAATTTATGATAAAAACTTTTTAAAGTTTTATGTATGTATGTATGTATATAACTATTTAAATGTATGATTCGTTTTATCAGTATTGGTGTCAAAAGTCAGAGGTGGTGGATTCCCAACAGGAATGGCCAAAACCCATATTATATTTACAGCTTCCTATAATAATTAAGAAAAAAAATATTTATTATAGAAAAATACGATAAATGAATCAAAGCTAAGTACCTTCTTCCATTGCCCATGCCCATGTGCCCTACTTGATTAGTCCTTGTTTAAAATTAAGGATATAATAATTTAACAAATTAAAGACAGGTACATGAGTTTGCTTTGTAATAGGATAATGAAGGAGAAGGAAATAAAGGAAAGACTTGAAAATTTTCTATTAATTTGGAGAGAAAAATTATTAATAACCAAAGAGAATATGCAAGAGACAGAAAAGACTTGACCATCGGCTCAAATTACTTAGTGCTGTTGTCAAGGGTCCACGTTTGCCTCCTACTAACTACCTGCGCGGCACCTTCGAATTAGTCCAGCACACTTTTTTTTAGGGTCAGTCTTATAAGACACTCACATATTACTTAGCTTCGGCTTGCTTTGGCCTCATTAGAAAGATAACTCCAGTCCCCAACCAGTGTTGTGATAGGCGAGAGAGGAACATCTATTACTCCGCAACACCTTTAACTAGAGCCACACACAATATTTCACACCAAATAGTACACTCGAAATTTTGGAATGTAACAAACCATCCTCACCAGAAGACATGCACGCCCTCGTGCATTCGGCAATCTCTTGGCACTCCTGTCCCTTCGTTTCTCTACAATAAGGTTCTTTCCTGCCAACTACTTAATCCACAGAATAGCACTTGGTGAGGATGAGCTGCTTTTTAACTTTGCCGATCTAATGTTCATTCCACCAGGAATTGTCGAGACTTGAGGGACAATCTCGTTCTCGCTCTGATACCACTTGTCACAATGTTTACGCCCGCCTCCTGCGAACTACCCGCACGACACCCTCGAATTAGTCTGACACGCTCTCTTCAGAAGTTAGCCTTACAAAATACTCACATACTACTTAATTTCGACCTACTTTAGCCTCATCAGGAGGACGGCTCTAGTCCCCAACCAGTATTGTGAATAGCGCACCAATCAATATTTCACACCAACCAAATAACATGTTTGAAATTTTGGGGTGTAACAGCTATCCACTTCCTTTTGTCGAGAGAATTCTCTCAACGATTAACAACCATCTGAATCGAATCTTAGACATTAAGAATAAGCATTTATTCAGTAATTACTATTATTTGTGAATTACCCCAGTTTCTTGACATTAAAATAAATAACAATTCCCATATATATATATATATATATATATTGTACTACTGCAAGTACTATTTTCAACTTTGAAAAAGAACACCACACATTCCCTCACCGAAATTTCAGCTCCACTTGACCACTCGTTATGATGTGCATTCCCAAAGTATCTTGGTATTCAAAAATGGAGGTCAAAAGTCTACTTGACTGCACAAATTGATATATATATATATATAATATATATATATATTTACGTATATAAATTTAATTATTAGTGAAAGCGCTATTTTAACGGTTTTATGTTCTGTTATAGTTGTTAAGATACTCCTCCTTTCAAGTTCCCCTTTTTCTATATTTTCATCCATAAAATTATTTTACTAATATTTTATCCTCCACTTTTCTTTTCTTCCTCTTCTATATAAACATCTGCATTTCCCAGTTTGCTTATCGTATCCTCTGTCTCCAATCTTCATTTCTCATTCTATTCTCCATCTTTTTCACCTACCTTTTCATCTTTTTCAGACTGCAGGACATGGAATTTGTTGGGTATTTCATATTAGCTCTATTCACATTGTTTAAATCAGCTCAGTGCAGCTACCAAACTGACTGGACTAATGCCCATGCTACCTTCTATGGTGGCGGTGATGCTTCTGGCACAATGGGTAAGCCAAAAAGGAACAAAACTCAGCACACACACACACACATATATATATATATATTTATATATATTGTTTTATATGTTCTCTTTCCGTTTATAATGTTTAAAAATGATCTTTTCAGGTGGGGCTTGTGGATATGGAAATCTTTACAGCCAGGGTTATGGGACAAACACAGCTGCATTGAGTACTGCTTTATTCAACAATGGGTTGAGTTGTGGAGCTTGCTATGAGATTAAATGTGTTAATGACAAAAGATGGTGTTTACCAGGATCCATTGTAGTCACTGCAACTAATTTCTGCCCACCAAACTTAGCTCTTCCTAATAACAATGGAGGTTGGTGTAATCCTCCTCTTCATCACTTTGATCTCGCTCAGCCTGTCTTCCTTAAAATCGCCCAGTACAAAGCCGGCATCGTCCCTGTTCAGTACAAGAGGTAAGCATATAAGAATATGATTCTCGCTTGGGAAGGCGAGATTGAACTTTTACACGAGTAAATAGACGCATTTGATTCGATCCTGACTCACTTTGGTTTATAATTCCAGGGTTGCTTGCACGAAGAGTGCCGGAATCAGATTCACAATCAATGGTCATTCTTACTTCAATCTAGTGCTGATTACAAATGTTGGTGGGGCAGGTGATGTAGTTTCTGTATCAATGAAAGGTTCAAAAACTGCTGGATGGCAAGTAATGTCAAGAAACTGGGGTCAAAACTGGCAGAGCAACTCTTACCTGAATGGTCAAGCTCTTTCTTTCAAGGTTACAACTAGCGATGGACGCACTGTAATCTCCAACAACGTGGCTCCACCCAACTGGAATTTCGGCCAAACCTACACTGGACTCCAGTTTTAACCCACAAAAAACTCACCAGCTAGTTAACCATGATCACACCTCCAATGCAAATTGAGGCCATAACCTCTGCTAACTTCAGCAAAACCAAATCTCCTTCTAGTATATAAGTTATGTATGTTGTCTGTGTCATTTTCGCATGTAATGGGGTGATAAATCACGGCAGGCTTTTTTAACATAGCCGGTGACCGTGTGAATTTTTACCTGTTGTTGAGCTGTGTCAAGTGTCTGTGTTGTGGTTTGTGAGTTGCGGATATTATATAATTTTGGCCGAGGTGAAGAAAGAGTTTTCAGTTCACCCGCCCAAGAAGATCCGGTTGGTTTTGGTATCTATCTGATCATGATTTGGTAATATATTAGACTTGTTTAATTAATTGTAACTGTGAGAAAAGAGGATAGGGAAGACTTGTTAAAGTGCCCTGGTTTTTATTCTGCTCATAGGCATGCATTAATTGTGATTTGAGTGTAAAAGGCTTGTTGCTTAAGTTTTTGTCAGTCTGTTATTAAGAACATATATATATATATATATATATATATCATATACAGAAAATAATTTCTTGGAGTGTGGTCAATGGCAAAATTATGTCTTCAAATCCATTCGTTCTCAATTTCTTTCTATTTATATGTGCATCTAAATACACTATGCAGTTTTATTTTCATTCTGCAGATATATATTTATTCAAAATGCTACAGATACTCAAATCTAAATTAGTACTATATATTTCTATACAGTACCATGATTTAGACCTCAAGAAAAAGAAAGCACCCACACCCAGAAGCAAGTTAGAGTTGCAATACCAATGTCTTGGTAAATGTAAGTTTGAACACAGGTTTAAGGATATCTTGACTTAAGATCATAAAAATGGTGATTACGCTAACACGAACACACCATATTTAATTAATTAAATACATTCTTAATCACAAATTCACATGCTATCTTAATGTGGATCTCCATGTTCAGTTGTATAGATTATTCATTTGAACAATCTCACTTCTTATATCAACTTCGATCATCTATATTTACCGGTTCTTAAAATACAAAGAGTCTAATAATTTAAAACTTGTCATAAATCATTTTAAATTCGTGAAATTATATATGTATATTTAAATATTAAGACCTTTTCTTTACATTTTTTTTAATTATAATAAATAAATAAATTAAGGAGAAAGGGAAAAGTTATTGTGACAGGAGTTGAGTGTTGTGGATATTCCTTTGGAGAAAGTTTATATTCTGTCTCTGTCCACCGATGAGTCTATACTTCAAGTTTCTCTTTTTGAATCCGGAGACATTCATTTCTTTTCTGTTGATTCTCTACTCAATAAGGTACTTCTTCTCTTCATTTATTTGTTTATTTTATTATGTTTATAAGTTTTATCTTGTACAGGAAATGTTTGAAATTATTCCAATTTTGCGCCCAATGCGCAACAATTATTAACGGTTGTGTTGTTGCTACATTCTTCAGTTCAGTTAGAAGTAACTTTTTGTAAAGCTATTGAAATGCGTCTAAATTACTAAAAGAAATTGTACGAGTTATCTCACAATTTGATTGGATTATGTTCAAAACTGTACTTCTTGGGACCTGCTAATTGGATTGCTAATTTGTCATTTTTGGATATACTGTCATCATGCAGGAAGTTAAACCATCTTTCTCGTGTTTTCTTGATGAATCAAGCTATGTCAAGGACATACTCTGGAGAAAGAAAGCAGGTCATTCTTTTCTTGTTCTTTCAAATCTTGGGAAATTATATCGTGGAATTGTTGATGGCCCCTTTCAAGATGTGATGGACAGTGTTGACGCTGGTATACATTATTCACTTGCCTTATTCTATGATATGTGGACATCTCTAGTTATTAATTATTAGTTTGTTGGACTGCTTGTTTCATGATGCTTATCTCCATGTGTCTGATGGACATGTACATGACTACATCCTTTATGGTTTATATACTCAATCAACAAGGCAATATGGTGACAATGTAGTTTATAGTTGCAAAGCCATTTATAATGGAAAAGCGAGATAAGTAGCAAGTTTTGTAAGTACTTCTTTATGTTGAAAGTACATATCTCGTGATACATAAGCTTTATTATTGGCTTTTCCACAATGCACTGTGATGAACATATTACAAGGGTACACTGTGATGAAAAATACAGTTGTTGTCTGAGGAGAAAAATGCAGTTCCACTCCTCTTGGTAGTGAGATTTAACTATGAATCTACTGCATTCAAACACCGAATGCTGCTCGCATGTCATTTTAAGTAAACAGTTTGCACCTTTATATAGCTCTTCTATATGCTTCTGGCTAGAGCTTGTAACAACTTGGAAGTATTCTAATTTGTTCTTCCCATGAAATTATAATTCACTCGTTTGGGATATTACTTGCCATCTGAAGCATCCTCGTTGCTTGTTTTCATGTATACGGTATTATTGGACATTTCAAGTATTTTTCTTGACTGACTTTTTTTTTTTTTTTAAGTTTGTAATTTTCTCAACTAGTGCATTGTGCCTTAATTAGGTCAGAATCCATAAATTGCTGAGAATGTTACATACATACATATATTTGACCGAGTTTATTTGTGTGAACTGGTGTATACTCTTGGTCTTGCACTATATGCCTCTTTTAGGATAGCCTTGAAATTATTTCTTATGATGTTTCTAAACACTATCTAGCCCCTCCTGTTCCCTACTAGTTCCGATTGCTTAGTTTTGCATATTATAGTGGCTGCTAAATTAAATTCTGTTTCTTGTTTTAATTTCAGTGGCCTTGCAATTACTGCTAATAGTTATAGGAAGAATACGGATCAGCATATCGTGTTGCTTGGTTGGTCACTGGGTGATGAAAAGAATGATGTTGCAGTTGTTGATATTGATCGAGATATTTGGCTCCCAAGGATTGAGCTTCAAGGTGCATAAACTTGGATTTGGGACTTAATACAAATGGCAACCGACTTTTTTGTTCTGTTTGATATTCCTTTTACAGAAAAGAGTAGAAATGTCAATTTGCAATATTGTTTTCTTGAAGATGCAACAGAGATAGCATATCTGTTCGTGCATCTCTAGGAGCATCAAAATGGTTTCAATTATTAGCTACAAAGGTTGAAGGGCCTGGGCGCTGGGATCAAATGTAGGCCTTAGATGCTGCCAATTTGAAAGATCATTATGACTGCTTCTCTGTGCGATTGATTTGGCGGCTCATATAAAATTGTAACAGCTGAGTTTGAATTTGTTTTGGGGGACATCTATGGACATTTTAGGCGACCTTTTAAGATAGTAAATCTGCATTAGAATATGGAATGGGGTGTATAGCTTAATTTTCAACCACAAAGCGATATCTATCCTTATTTAAAAAAATTTATTTATAGTACTATATTGATTGATTATAGTTAGTTTATGATTAATTTGGATTTTCTTATTCTGATGTGATGCACATATGCTTAAATAGGCCTATTTCAGATACCGGCGATGACAATTTGATCCTGGGACTCTGTGTTGATAAATTTTCCCTATTTGGAAAAGTCAAAGTCCTACTTGGAGTTGAAGAACAAAAAGAACTTTCGCCATATTGTTTTTTTGTGTCTTCCTGTAGAGGGAAAGCTTAATAAGTTCCATGTTGCAGTGTAGTTCTCTGCCAATTTTATTCTTATCTCTTCTTGTTTTGAATCATCATATGATCATTTGCTGATCTAGCACACATCTCAGTCATTTTTTGATGAGGCAGAGCAGCCTGGTATTATTAATAGCCTGCCAATGCTATATTTATCTATCGGACATTGACTTAAATTTAACTGTAGTGTTTCAGGACCGTCAGTTTCACCTTATATTGGTTCTACCTATTCTGATGAGGAAGAAGACATTCCCGCTGTGGTACCTGTAGATAGTGATCTGACTAAAGTTTCTTCTGGATGGGGGGAACAAAAGAAAGAACGAGTTGTTTCCAATATTAAGTCGCAGGATGTGAAGTTAAAGGAACTAAACACGATTGATAGCGGTGAAATGACGACCAAAAACAACCTAAAGCATTTTGACTAGTATGAGAGCTCAACATCTGTTTCTTACAATCAGGGATTGGAAGATAAAGACAACCAACAAATACAGCATTCTGTTAAGCAAAGCACAAATTTTGGACATTTATATTCCAAGGAATCTCTCTCTGAGGGACCTGGTTATGCTGTAAGGGATTCCAGCAAGACAGGAACTCAAAACACTGCAGGATTTGGATGAGGAAGTACTGCCTTTGTAGGGAAATTTCCAACTGATACCCCTAGTCTTTCAAAACATAAGGATCTATCAAAAAGCTTTGAGCTTAGTAAGGAATTGCAAGGAAATTTTGGATCAGCTAGCATACAGAGTTCATCTTCTCAGTCAATGTCAAGTGGCAAATCCATGTTATCTGAGGACTCTAATGTCAGAAAGCAATTTTTACCTTCAAGTCATAGTCAAGGCAAGAAATCTGAAAATTCTGGCAATAGTTTTGGTGCCACAAATATACCCGGTAGCTTTGTTGGAAAGCCTTTTTCCTTGAAAGATGTCTCTGGTACTTCAACTTCTATCAACTTTTTCTGTTAGACAAGTACAAGGTGAAAGTGAGAGAGCTTCAACAGGAACTGGAAAAATTGAGTTCTTCTCTTCCATTCGTAGCACTCAATTTTCGTTGCCGCTAAATTTTGCATCTGGAAAATCTGACAACCAGAAGCTTTATCCTTCCAAGGATGACTATAAAACTCCACCCCTTTCAGGATTGCCAAATTCAGAACCCATCTTATCAAAGCAATCTGGCAATGTAATGAATGTTTTATGGTTTCTGTTCATTACTTTAAACATTCCTGCATATTGGATGATAAGCAGTTTTCTATTTGTATTTTCCTGTTGTTTCTGCAGCTGTCACATACCTTTCTATCGTTGATCTGAATTGGAACTTGTTCCTTTTGAAACTTAATACCTTAGTGAAAGTTGAGAGCCAGCATCATTGAATGATAGCTATGGTAATTTGGTAGGTTAATTGCTATGCAGATATATTCTAGTTTTAAAATCTTTACAGTATGTGTAATTTTCGTGAACATCAATTTGCTGGCAAAGAGTTGCTAACTCAATATTGAGTGTTGAAAAATGGCCTAGGGCTTTGACTCTTATCTAGTTTGTCTCTTCGCTAATATTCCAACCTATTTAAAGATCAGTCTATTGTTCTCTTGTTCATTACATATCCATGCATTTTTGTATTTCTTCTTGCGCAGTGCCATCATGTTTGTCTCTGCATGTGTTTATATGTGTTGGATGTTTATCTCCCACTCTCTGCCTATCATTTATTGGGGTGTAGAACTTTTATGTTCGTCATTATAGATTTTTACTCTTTTTAATGCCTCTTAGCATCCCTTTTTTCCATTGACAGATTAAAGAAATGGCCAAGGAATCGGATAGACTTCTATAGTCAATAGAGGAGACTGGAGGCTTTAGGAATGCCTGCACTGTATTTCTGAAAAACAAAGTTGAAGAATTGGAGGAGGGCATAGGAGGTATTTCTGAAAAATGCAGAATGTAGCGGTTGATTTTTCATTCTTATGTTGTGTATGTTTGTGTGTACGTGTGTCATTACATATCAAGACCAGTATTTTTTAACATGCAAGCAAGGGCACTCACAAGCACAATTCAGCTTTATTCTTTCCATGCAAGGAGAAAAGTGGATTGCTACACTTTACCTAAATATGCTTCAAATTATGGTATGTGGAGAACGATTTTAAACCATTTCACACCTTCTAGGTGCTCATTTTGTATGGGCTTTTAGTTTAATGTTGCTATTCAGCGGGCGTGGTTATTGGCAAGAACTTATTGAATCCATCGTTTGGGCTCATAATGAATTAAAAGTTGCTCCTGCTACTCGGCCTAGAGCCTTGAGCAGAAGCAGTAGCAATTTGTGAACGTTTTAATATTTT
>JAXCLQ010000005.1:4178950-4212161 GCA_035584115.1 Cedrela odorata | reverse complement strand
GGTGGGTGTTGGTGTTGAGGAGAGAGAGGAATAAATAGCTTGAACCAAAAGCAATCACGGAGAGACAGAAACTACTTAAGAGATATTGGCGCTGAAATGGTCACAACACTAATTAGCCTTTCCCAAAAGTGGGCACATAATCTCCCCAATCATCTGACTATGAATAACTCTACAAGAGCTGGCCCCAACAGACTATGAATAACTCATAAAAGAGAAAAAAAAGATTGTACATACACAACTGTACTTTTAAAGAGCAGATCTTCTCTTATGCGCATGGCTCAAATAGAATGAGAATAAAAAGATGTACCTAGTAAAATATGCAAAAATCAAACTGCAACAATATTAAATTGCATATAAAAGAATGGACAAAGGCAGCAACTTACAACTAAAATTCCCTCCAGAAGAGATGATTTAAATTGGCAAATTTCATTGCAGCCAGTGGAATTGGCTGAACCATTTCCTACAGCACTTTCAGCAAGAAACCTTTCTAGCTCTCGACGAGAAGGATGCTGAACAGACCTAACAGGATCAGAAACATAAAGGACTGTATACTTTGCCCCAGACTGCCGCACGGAATCAATAAGCTCAGAGATAACCTCACCTACATATATAATCCACAACCATTCACATAAATATTTATCTGATCAATATGACTTCAATGAACAGATATAAAGAATATTATCCTCCAGCAACCATGTACTAACATACTTTCAGGGCGTGGTTTGTTAAGTTGCTTCATAGATTGAGCGCCTCCATAGCAGAAGACAATCAAATCAGTTTGCTCCTTTCGCGTCTTTTCCATCCTTGAAAGCAGATGATCCTGATCATTATTTACAGGAAAAATGAAAAAAGAAGAAAGAAAAGAAATTAATTACAAGAAAAATGCATCAGATCGTTGCTTAGACTAACAAGGTTCAAACTGCAAATAAAGCTATAGCTTACTTGGAATGACTGCAAGTCAGCAAGCTTCAGAAAATTTTCACTCTCTACAGTGCAAGACTCTGAAAATGCAACATTATTGGCTTCAAAATCACGCCCACAAGCTTCTGTAAACTCTGAAACCAATGAACTCTCCATTGTTTCCTCCCCAGATGAAGCAACGTATGGGAATGCGATGGAAAAATTGGACTTTGTAAAAGAGACCTGTCAAACGGCACAGAACACTAAGACTACCAAAAACCAGAGACTTGACAATCAAAATCCCAAATGACAAGTTCAAACCCAGAAAAAACTCACTATACACAATGTAGTAGACTCTAGTTACCTTAAGCAAGTCCACCAAAGCTTGGTCTGCATGTTTGTTCCCAGAAATATGAGATGATTGCAGCTATTGATAACAAAAAGAAATGTCATAAATGTATTGGTTCCAGGGAAAACAGTTAAAACCAGGTCCAATCAAGAGAAAGGCACAAGATATACTATAGAAATAGCTATCATATGGGTATTTACTAGTTGCTAGTTTAGTTAACAACAATGGATCTTTAGACTGATAAGAAACTCAGCATCAATTATTTATTACGCTGCAAAAAATGAGGTAAAAGATTACCTCTCTACCAACAAAAACAAGTGCCACATCAATAGACTGATGAGATTGCTTCTCTGAACACTAAAAGAAACAGAAAATTAAAAATTAAAAATACATATAAAATAGTAAATCATAGGATATCTGGACATCAAGGATGACAGTAAAACATGATGAATACCAATAAATCTGACCAGCCCCCTTGAGTAAGAACAGACTTGGCTAGATCCTGCGGAGATATTGTCTGGTAATTCAACGCATTATCTGAGGACAACCTGTGATTTCATTTCATTCACGTACTCATTCACTAATTCGTACTCAATGGAAATGAGAAATTAATGAAATAATGAAAAAAGAAACGAAAATACGCTTACTTATTGTGATAAGGAGACCATAAAAAGGCAGGGACGGTGGAAGGAGAAGAAAACGCAATCGCGTTTAGAGCTTCCGACAATAACAACAGCGCTACCACAACATAACCATTCTTCATCTTCATCTTCATCCTTCGTATCAATTCAACGCAATAAACAATCAATTATTTCTCATCCAATCTAATCTGATAAATCGGCGATATGATTAATAGATTGACGAATCAAACGACAATTACGAGTAGATCTTAAGCAGAGAGAAAATTACCTCAAAAAACAGAGCCGAAGAGATTATTTGAGGCAGAGAAAGATAAATAATTTGGATTTCGATGACGACGGATCTTGATTATTCCCGTTTCGTTGCTGGAGCCACGAAAACCTGCAGTTCCATCCAATTCAATTATTATTATTATTTCTGTCTCTGTTTTGTTTTTATTGGGTGGAAAGCCGAACGAGTCTTGTAGAAGGCCGAGACGGTGTTGGCCTGCTTTTCAAACAGACTGGGTCCATCAAGTGAGACGGATTGAACTTAGATTTTAAGGCCCATAACTCTTATTGGCCCAGCCCACAATATTCAGGGATCATTAAAATAAAACGTGAATATGCATGGCATGGCCAAATTAAACCAGCCTAAACCAACTTGACTTGTTAATATTCTTTACTGATAATTAAGGTTATTTGTGTTCTCGTTAATTGTGCTTCTGGCAATAAAAACAGAAAATTTAGGGATGGAATCCTGAATTAAAAACGTTAAAATCTTTCTAAGAAGCCCACATCAATTATTGCCTGTCGACCGATTGATTTACATGCATGCCCGAATTCAATCGGATCATCAGTATTTATCCAACTACCAGCTGATTCTTATTTAACGAACTTAACCAACCACACACATCTTAATTAAGCTCATGTTAATTTTATTAATGATGTTTTTGTTGTTGGTAATTGGTAGATAATGGTATTGTTGTTAGTTGTTAGATGGTAGATGGTAGAATTTAATTAATATTTGTTCATCCTTCAATTAGTACCAAACCGTAAAACAATCAAAATGTAGTTCATCAAACTCAATATCATTTACTTTTCTTTGTTTTCATTCAGTTTTTGCCCTTTTCTTGCTAGTGTTGTAACCTTTATATAATTAATTTGACACTAATTATTAATTCACGATTAATGATTATCCCCATTAATAATTACATTATGCTAAATTAATTTTGAAAAACTTAATATCTAGCTTTTGAGATATGCTTGTGAAGAAACTTGTGATCATACTCACTCTTCTCATGTGATTGTTATTTAAACCATCAAATATTTGCTTACATAATTCATACCAAATATTAAACCGACCACCGTCCACCGCTCCCAATTTACTGCATTCACAGATTCATTACTCATATTCAATATTTGATCACCTCAAGCTAGCAAGATAGATAGCTAGCTTTATAGCACCATATCCAAATGAAAGACCTCTCATTTTTTTTCTCTTCAAAAATTATCTGGGCGCAAAGATGAAAAAAGGAGTCAGAAACTTCTACAACAGCCATAACTCCACCTCTACGATCAACCAACACAATAACCACACACCACAAGATCAAGTACGGCAGCCTACGTTAGAGGAGATGATATTGCAGCTCGAGCTAGAAGAAGAAATTGCCAAACAAGAAAACCTTAATAAATACAATGTTCAGGGAAGAATGTCATGCGTGAACAATTCTGATATATTACTTTCAGCAAGAAATGCATTGAATGAATATCCAAGATTTTCTCTAGATGGAAGGGACGCCATGCATAGGTCTTCGTTCCGAAATTTGAATGGGAGAAAATCAGTAGGGTGTACTGATTTCCAAGAGTATAATAATTTAGGTTCAAAATTTGAGAAAAGTTTTTGTATGCCTAGGAATTTAGCAGGAGAGAGCGTGATATGGTGCAAACCAGGAGTTGTAGCGAAGCTGATGGGTCTAGAGGTGATGCCAGTACTGGCGAGGAGTAGCAGGATAGTTTGTGATGATCAGAAAATGAAATGTACTAGTATTGTGAAGAGGCAGAATTTGAGAAGGAGAGCTGAAAGACATGGAATAGAGAGAAGAATAATGATGGAAAATGTGAGAAATTCATGTGATATTGGGGGTAGAAGAGGGGGAGTGAAGATTGTTGGTTCTTGTTCAAAGAGTAGTAGCGATCAGTACTGTGTGATAAAGCCAGTAGTGGCGGTAGATGATCATCACCCACAACATAGTGTTGTTGCCGGCCAAGAAGGCGGTTTCGATAGATTTCATACCATATCATAGAGCCAATTGTATTTGTTTAAAGTATTAATGTTGCAATTTTTTATTTTATTTTATTTTTTATATAAATGTCACATTATAGTTGATATATATCATCCCTTTTTGAAAATGAATGTGTCTCTCGTTTTAGAAGAAAATCCAAACAAATGTTCAAATTTTAGTTAGCTACATTTATTAATTGTAATTTTTTTAGTGTCTTCCATGATCAGTAGGGCATATCATATAATTCTTTTATATATATAGTTCTTATCTCTTACAAATGTTTGTATTTTCAAAATGCTCGTCTACAATAATATACACCACTTTTTTTAATCTATTTTACATGAAAACATCGATTTATTGCTTCCAATTTAAGAGAGAAAAGTTATATTATATATATATATATATATATATTTATGTACGTGTGTATATTATTCATCCAATGAAAATATAATTAATTTAGGTACAATTTACCTAAAATTAGGTGTGCATAATTAGAGCACATTTTCACGCCACAATGGTCCATTTGTATAGGCCCGCATAAAAATTTAATGCAATAATGTAGCAGCTTGGACAGACATGCATGGCCACATTTGGGTTTGAATAGGGATGAATTTCCTAACTACTGTTATTTTATACTTGTTCATCTCCTCAGGCTTAGAGTATTGTCTTCTTCCAAGCTGACCTTCTGATACTAATACTTACATTTACATATCATGCCTGCATTAGATCTATTATATAAGTGACAATTTCTGATGTTTGTGTGTAGAAATAACCAAATAAAGAAACAACATTAAGTGGGTAGAATTCAGCTTATATATAGTATAATAATTTATGATTTTGAGTATCGAAATGATCACTAATCTTAGCTTGTGTGAAGATTTGTGACTTACCCATCCATCCAGGATTATTGGCAGGTAAAATACATATTGCCCGGTTTGAACTTTCAAAACAAGCAACAGCGATATCTTAATTAGGTGCATGCAGAACAGATTCAGATGGATAAATAATCGTTATTATTTCACTGGCATCGTGATAATGGAATAGAGTGAGCAGAGTAGTCATGCATTACTGGCATGCATGCCCATTTGCTGCAATCAAATCAATTAGTTTGCTAAGTTAGCTATATTGTATATGTATATATGATCATCTACTTAATTAGCTAGCAATGAATTATTCAAGCAAGCAATATCCGAATATCAGAAAGCCATAATAATTAGCAGTCAATATATATAATTTGTAAATACGGTAGGATATCTCTCCATATCTACCACTCAGCTCCCAATATTAGTTTGTCAAGATATTTACAGAAACCTAACTACCTGCTTGTGACCATGCATACAAAATTAGTATTTAATTTAATGAATGTACGTACTTTCAATTCTCTTTAACTTATTCTAATATAAGCTTTTCATGTGTCAATGAACCATAAATTTAGTTATAATATCCCGAAATTGATTCTGTGTTTAACTGATCCCTTCAATATAAAAATATTGAAAGTAAAAGTTATAACCTTTATTCTTCATGTTTGTTCCTCGTTCATTTATATATGCAGTCAACGAAAATTTTCATTCAATTAACTTTCTTGAGTGATAAGCATATATACATACATATATGCCTAGCTAGGAAACTAGACTTCCCAACTAGCTAATTTGGATTATTTGTGAATGATCTAGCATTAACTTAACTTGAATGTTGGATGCAAGTTTATTAATGGCCGGTTGCCTCGTCTTTTTACTTGGCTCATTCTCAATTTTTCTAAAATTTTATTCTAAGTTATTAATTGATTAGATTCTTTAACCATTTTATTGAAACGTAATTTCAATTGTCAAGTCAACTCAATCAGATTTTTTTACTACAATTTAACTTGAGATTGTTGTTTTATTAGGAGAGTTCTATTCCAATGGCGAAGTGGGGTTGTCTTACTTAAATCAGACAAGCTTCACTTACAAAGTAATTGACTGAATAAAATGAATCCACATGACTATAATCTTATGCAGAATCGCATGCTTAGTTGCTTATCTCAAAATCTTAATTTCTCTAAGAAGTAATTCGCCTGCGTGGTTATATGCTAGCTAATTAGATATTAATTACCTAACACATTACGTAAAAGATATTGCAGTTGGTCATGATTATCACAAGTATTCCATGTGGGGTTTTAAATTAAATATGAACACTAACACTAACACTGACACTGACACATATGTAGCTTCTTTTTTACAAAGAAATTTAAAAGCACTACAGAATTCATTCTTTCGAGCATTTTACAGCTAGGACTGTTCAAAAAAAGAAGGAACAAAAGGATATAATAATTAATTTAATTTAATTAAGGTGGAGGGTTTGCCACATGCAAAGCACTTTGATCTAATCCACAGGATCCTGAAATTGAGGTAGTCAAAATTTCAGCTAAACTTTTCCTGTATAAGATTCGTTTTCTCAGTATTGGTGTCAAAAGTCAGAGGTGGATTCCCAACAACAGGAGTGGCCAAACCCTTCCTACAATAATTAAAAATAGAGAAAAATAATAATAATAATACGATAAATGCTTTCTTCCTTTGCCCCACGTGCCCTACTTGATTTAAGATTAAGGATATAATAATATAGCAAATTAATTAAAGACATGTACATGAGTTTGCTTTTGGGGTAGGATGATGTATGAATGAAGAAGGAAATAAAGGGAAGACTTGGAATTTCAATCGCTTGTTCTATTTGGAGAGAATAAAAAGAGTTGTCCATCCCCCAAACTTGCTAATTAGTGTTGTCCACTTCCTTTTGTCCTTGGAATTCTCTCAACGATTAACAACCGATCGAATCGAATCGAATCTTAGACATTAAGAATAAGCATTTATTCAGTAATTTACATAAAATTTTACTATGATATTTGCTAAATGAATATATTTAACTCAAAATTTTAAGTTGTTAAAGTAAGAACAAACGTTAGACATTTAAAAATATATTTTAACAAATGGGTTACATTTGTTCTGCTTAATATATATCACAATAAATAATAATTAATGAATGTACATAATTTTCACTCTTTAAAATGTGCATTCCCAAGGTATCTTGGTATTCAAAAATGGAGGTCAAAGGTCTACTTGACTGCACCGCACAACTCAGCACAAATTGATATACATATTTGGTTGGTTATTTTAACGGTTTCAGTTTCTGTTAATATACTGCTCTTTCAAGTTTCCCCTTCTTCTTTTTCTATATTTTCATCCATGAAATCATAACCAATATTTTATCCTCCACTTTCTTAGCTTCTTCTTCTATATAAACACTTGCATTGCATTTCCTTCTTTGCTTATCATATCCTCTGTCTCCACCTTCATCTTTCATTCTGTTCTCCCTCTCTTTCACCTACCATTTTCATCTTTTTCAGACAGGATAGGAAATGGAGTTTCTTGGGTATTTCATATTAACCCTATTCGCAATGATTAACTCAGCTCAGTGCAGCTATCAAATTGGCTGGACCAATGCCCATGCTACCTTCTATGGTGGTGGCGATGCTTCTGGCACCATGGGTAAGCTTAAAAAGAACAAAACTCGGCATATTTTATTTTATAAATATGTTCTCTTTTCTTTTACAATGTTTAAAAAATGATCTTTTCAGGCGGGGCTTGTGGATATGGAAATCTTTACAGCCAGGGGTATGGAACAAACACAGCTGCCCTGAGTACTGCTTTATTCAACAATGGGTTGAGTTGTGGAGCTTGTTATGAGATTAAATGTGTTAATGACAATAGATGGTGTTTACCAGGATCCATTGTAGTCACTGCAACTAATTTCTGCCCACCAAACTTTGCTCTTCCTAATAACAATGGAGGTTGGTGTAATCCTCCTCTTCATCACTTTGATCTCGCTCAGCCTGTCTTCCTTAAGATCGCCCAGTACAAAGCCGGCGTCGTCCCTGTTCAGTACAAGAGGTAATTAAACATATAATAAAGAATATGATTCTCACTCACTAGTGAAGGCGAGCTTGAGCTTTTACATGAGTGAGCACACATATTTGATTCGATCCTGACTGACTCTGTTTTATTATTCCAGGGTTGCTTGCAAGAAGAGTGCTGGAATCAGATTCACAATCAATGGGCACTCTTACTTCAATCTAGTGCTGATTACAAATGTTGGTGGGGCAGGTGATGTAGTTTCTGTATTAATAAAAGGTTCAAAAACTGCTGGTTGGCAGGCAATGTCGAGAAATTGGGGACAGAATTGGCAGAGCAATTCTTACCTGAACGGTCAAGCTCTTTCGTTCAAGGTCACGACTAGCGATGGACGCACTGTAATCTCCAACAACGTGGCTCCACCCAACTGGAATTTCGGCGAAACCTACATTGGACGCCAGTTTTAACCCACAGATTAAAACTCATCACCAGCTAGCTAATTAACCATAATCACAATCAAAATTGAACCTATAACCTCTGCCAACTTCAGCAAAACCAAACCTCTTTCTAGTATTATATATATGTTTTCTGTGTCAATGTCGCCTATTAGATCATCAATTCTGTAACGGGGAGATAAATCACGGCAGCTGGCCTTTTTAACATAGCCCGTGGCCGTGTGAATTTTTGCCTGACTATATGCTGTGTTGTTGGGCTCTGGGTGTCGAGTGTCTGTGTTGTGGTTTGAGTCGCGGATATTATTAGTTAATTTTGGCTGAGGTGAAGAAAAGAGGTTTCAGTTCACCCGCCTAAGATCAAGATCAGTTGGGTTTTGGTATCTCTCTGATCGATCATGATTTGGTATAAGACTCGTTTAATTGTAACTGTGAGACAGAGGAGAGGGAAAATTTGTTAAGTGCCCTGTTTATTATTCTGCTCATAGCTAGGCATGCATTAATTGCGAGTTTAAAAGGCTTGTTTTGTTGCCTGAGTTTTTGTCAGTCTGTTTTTTAGAACATATATATTTAAGATAAAATAATTACTTGGAGTGTGGTTAGTGGCAAAGTTATACAAATTAGTATTATATATTTCAATACAGTATCGTGATTTAGACCTCAAGAAAAAGAAAGCATCCATAAGCAAGCTGGAGTTGCAATACCAATGTCTTGGTAAATGCAAGTTTGAACACAAAAGGAGGCTTTAAGGATATCTTGGCTTGAGATCACCATAAAAATGGTGATTGCACTAACACTAACACACCATATTTAATTAACTAAATACATTCTTAATCACAAATTCACATGGTATCTTAGTGTGGATCTCCATGTTCAGTTGCATATATTCATTTTCATTAATTTGAACAATCTAAATTCTTATATCAACTTTGACCTCTATCTTATGCACATCCTTAAATAGATGCTCTACAAAATACAATCTTTTTCTCATAATCAAGTAATATATAAATATAACGTATGTGTAAAATAGTGTGAACACATTAATATTCAAAGGTAATGTTATAAGATAATAATCTTAAGCAAAATTTTAGATAAGTAAATTTCAAATTTTTAGATTATAATTGAATTAAAATTTATCTTTATTTTTTTTTCTATTAAAATTTTACACTTAAATGTAATATCGGCTACTTATAAAAAAATAATAATAATAAAAATTTATACTTAATCTTATACATAAATGTCACATGACACCAATACCAAGAGATAAACTCAAAATTTAACTAATAAGATAAGTGAAAATTTTATATTATGAAGTAAAAATTTTCTTATCGAATGTTTGAGAGCGATTCTTTTTATAATAAGAATTCCAATGATGAATTTGATTGTTAAAAGGCAGAGAATATGAATTTCAATAATTGATTTGATTAATGGAGAATTAATGCTTACAAATTCACTGGCGCTTCTGAATTTACTTTGTTACTTGTTAATGCTTAAGATTTTACTTTGTTTTATAAAAAGAAAAAACATCAACAATTTTTAAAACCTAACAAATAAATAGAGATACACATCGTCAATTTTAGTTGATTGAGAAAAAAAACACATCAACATATTTCAAGTTTAGTTAAAATATAAAGAGTTTGTAACAATTTAAATTTGTCATAAATCATTTTAAAATCATGAAATTATATATATATATATATATATATAAATAACAATTTAAATAAAAAATTTTAAAAAATAATTATTAGTAAAAGAATAATCGAGGGTTTAAGTTATGTGTGTGTGTATGTGTGTGTATATATATATATATATATATGTAGCGTAAAACCCCTGAAACCCCTGATAAACGTTCTCATCTTCCCGCCCTGATATTAGAAATGGCTACTCGATTCGAAATTGAAGAAGAAATTGAAGGAGACCACATCGAAACCACCGATTTCTTCTTCGAAAAACTCGGCGAATCAATTCCGATCAAAGCTGATGCCGAAGACTCTCAATTCGACCTGCAAAACCCTCCGTCTCTTCCTCTCGCCCTCTCGCAACGCTCTCAACTCGTCTTTGTCGCGCATTCTTCTGGTCTGTATTTTCTTTTTTTTTAATCCCGATTTTTGAGTCTTTGATTATCGATGAATGTGTTCGTTCTTATCAATTTATCATGATTGGTAATTGTTGAGTGAATCGTGAAATTTGTGTGCTTGTTAGGGTTTTGTGTGGCGAAGACGAAGGATGTGATTGATGCGGCGAAGGAGATAAAGGAGAAAGGAAAAAATTGTTGTGTACAGGAGTTGAGTGTTTTGGATATTCGTTTTGAGAAAGTTCATATACTGTCTCTGTCCACCGATGAGTCCATACTTGCCGTTTCTCTTTTTGAATCCCGAGACATTCATTTCTTTTCCGTTGATTCTCTATTCAATAAGGTACTTCTCTTCATTCTTTTTGTTTTCATGTTTATAAGATTATCTTGTACAGGAAATGTTTGAAATTATTCCAAGTTTGTGCCCAATGCTCAATGATTATCAACAGTTGTGTTTTTGCTACGTCCTTTAGTTCAAATAGAAGTAACTTTTTGTAAAGCTATTGAAATGCATAAAGCAACTAAATTACTAATAGAAATTGTTTGAGTTATCTTACCATTTGACTGGTTTATGTTCAAAATTGTGCTTCTTGGGACCTGCTAATTGGATTGTTAATTTTTGCCATTTTTGGCTATACTCTCATCGTGCAGGAAGTTAAACCATCTTTCTCATGTTCTCTTGATGAATCAAGCTATGTCAAGGACATACGGTGGAGAAAGAAGGCAGAAAATTCTTTTCTTGTTCTTTCAAATCTTGGGATATTATATCATGGAGTTTTTGATGGCCCCTTTCAAGATGTAATGGACAGTGTTGATGCTGGTATACATTATTCATTTACCTTATTCTATGATATGTGGACATCTCTAGTAATTAATTATTAGTTTGTTGGACTCTGTGTTTCATGATGCTTATCTCCATGTGTCTGATGGACATTTACATGACTAGATCCTTTATGGTTTATTTGCTCAATCATTCAAGTCAATATGATGACAATATAACTTATAGTTGCAAATCCATTTATAATGGAAAATCAAGATCACTAGCAAGTTTTATAAGTAATTCTCTATGTTGAAAATACTTATCTAGTGATATATAAGCTTTACTATTGTCATTTCCACAATTCACTGTGATGAACATATTACAAGGGTACATTAATTCAGCATCTAGACTTGTATAGAGGTGCTGGGCTACAATGTTATTCAAAATACTCTTCACTTATTTCTGCTATTTTAATAGGAAGTGTGCTGCTTCTTTTCAATTGGCAGAGCAAAGTTTCTCCAATAACAATCTTTTCAAATGAGGTGATTGTTGTCCATTAGTGATACTATTTCTAAATAGTGCTCATAGGAAAGCCCTTATCAGTTATGTAAGATGCCTTGGCATAAAAAACTTAATTCCATAAACATGCAAAAAGATTATGGTGTGGATCCTCTTTTGTGTATGGCTTTTAGGAAAGAGAGTGGAATAGCTTCTATTACTTTCTTGTAACAGGTTTAATGCTTTGTTTGTTTTGGCCTTTTCTTTTGTCATAGTTGAATGGAGCGTAAAAGGAAAATTTGTTGCTGTGGCTAAAAAGAATATTCTAAGCATTCTGACATCTAAATTAAAGGAAAGGTTGTGCATATCACTATCATTCAAGTCATGGATTGGTGATTCTGATGTAAACTGCAGTGTAAAAGGTAACGTTGTTAAACTTTAGTGTGCTCTGTTTTTATCTTTATATGTTTATACCTATCTAGACAGAAAGGAGTTTCCTTTTATACATGGATTGATTTCCCTCTGCTTGTGCACTGCATATCTTGTCTAATGCTTTTTCTTAGTTGTGTTTGTTTATTATTCCATCAAATGTACAAGTAAATACTGAGTTAATTTGCAAATTTTTTTGGGTATGTAAACTCAATTTTATTGGGTTTCTTGTGGATATCGAAGCAAGATAGAAGGACAAAGAAAGATGGCTTAAATGATATTTGTTATGCTTGAATGAATATATTTTTTATTGAAATAAGTCGGTTAATTTGCTTTCTATCTAAAATTTCTGCATTTTTCAACTTCTGAAACTAACTATTTATTGAATAATTGCATCAGTGGATTCTATCAGGTGGGTTCGACATGATTGCATCATCATAGGATGCTTTCAATTGACTGAGGATGGGAAGGAGGAAAATTTCCTTGTCCAAGTGATCAGAAGCAAAGACAGGAAAATAATTGATGTTAGTTACACCCGATTTTTTTCCTTTTTTTGTTTTGATTCCTGTGAAGAATTTTGTTTTAACTTTAATTCATTAATTTACTCTATGCTGTTTATAGCATAGAATAAGGGGCTGGAGTCATAAGTTATGATTAATTTATCTTGTTGGTCAAATTGATTTGGTTTCATATTTTTACTATAAGCTATTGAGGTTTTTGACTCGTGAAAGTTTGTAAAACAATGGTGATAACCACCATATCAGTAATAACAATGACTATTGTAGTATGTTTCTTAGTGACATGTTATTACTGTATCCGATGTTGATTGCATGAAATATTTCTTGCAGGCTTCTTCAGAGCCAGTTGTTCTATCCTTCAGTGATGTATTTGCTGGTTATACTGACGACATTCTTCCCTTTGGAACAGGGCCTTATTTATTCTTGAGCTACTTAGAACAATGGTATTCTGATGTTCACTTTACATCCATAAAGTTCTTTTTCTTATTTCTTTCTGTTTCTTAACTTTTAATATTGTTTTCTTTGAGTTCATGCATACTGAACTTATTTAAGTTGATTATCGAAGCAGTTCAATTATTTGAACTATGTTAACTAGTTATGATAAGTTGGGATTAACATATAATAACTGTGTTTTTTTTCTTTGCAAAAACATGGATATCAATTATTTGAACTATGTTAACTAGTTATGATAAGTTGGGATTAACATATGTTTTTGCAAAAAAAAAAACACAGTTATTACTTAGAGAAGAAAGAATTTAAGAGAATTTGGACTAAATAGCTGATCTATGCTTGGCTACAAAAACACAGTTATTGTCGGGGGTGAAAAATGCTGTTCCACTCCTCCTGGTAGTGAGATTTAACTATGAATCTACTGCATTCAAACACAGAGAATGCTGCTCATCTCATGTCATTTTAAGTAAAGAGTTTGCACCTTTAAATATATATTCTATATGCTTCTGGTCAGAGCTTGTTCAAACTTGGAAGTATTCTAATTTGTTCTTTCCATGAAATTATATTTCACTTGTTTTGGGTCATTACTTGCTGTCTGAAACGTCCTCGTTGCTTGTTTTCAAGTACACACTATTATTGGACATTTCAAGTATTTTGCTTGACTGACTTTTTTAAAGTTTGTAATTTTCTCAAGTAATGCATTGGGACTTAAATAGGTCAGAATCTTTAAATTGCTGAGAATGTTACATCCGTACATATATTTGACTCTCAGTTAAATTTGTGTGAACTCGTATATACTCTTGGTTTTGCTCTATATGCCTCTTTTTGGATAGCCTTGAAATTATTTCTTATGAAGTTTCCAAACACTATCTTGTGCCTCCTGTTCTCTCCTAGTTCCGATTGCTTAGTTTTGCATATTATAGTGGTTGCTAAATTAAATTCTGTTTCTGTTTTTAATTTCAGTGGGCTTGCAATTATTGCTAATAGGAAGAATGTAGATCAGCATATCGTGTTGCTTGGTTGGTCACTGGGTGATGAAAAGAATGATGTTGCAGTTGTTGATATTGATCGAGATAATTGGCTCCCAAGGATTGAGCTTCAAGGTGCTTAAACTTGCATTTGGGACTTAATACAAATGGCAGCTGACTTTTATGTTTTATTACGACATTCCTTTTACAGTAAGAAGTAGGAAAATCAATTTGCAATATTCTCTTCTTGAAGATGCAACAGAGATAGCATATCTGTTCATGCATCTCTAGGAACATTAAAATGGTTGGCATTGTGCACTAAAAAGGTTAAAGGGCCTGGGTCCTGGGGATCAAATGTAGGCTTAGATGCTGCCAATTTGAAAGATCATTATGACTGCTTATATTTGCAATTGCTTTGGTGGCTCGTATATAAAATTGTAACAGCTGAGTTTGAATTTGTTTAGGGGGACATAAATGGACATTTTAGGCAACCTTTTAAGATAGTAAATCTGCATTAGAATATGGAATGGGGTGTATAGCTTAATTTTCAACCACAGAGCGATATCTATCCTTTTTTTTTTAAATTTATTTATCGTACTTATATTGATTGATTCCAGTTAGTTTATGCTTAATTTGGATTTTCGTATTCCAATGTGGTGCACATATGCTTAAATGGCCCTCATTTCAGATAACGGCGATGATAATTTGATCATGGGACTCTGCATTGATAAAGTTTCCCTATATGGAAAAGTCAAAGTCCAACTTGGTGTTGAAGAACAAAAGGAACTTTCGCCATATTGTATTCTTATGTGTCTTACTCTAGAGGGAAAGCTTAATATGTTCCACGTTGCAAGGTATTTCTCTGCAGTGTTATTCTGATCTATTCTCAGTCATTTTTTGATGCGGCAGAGCAGCCTGGTATTATTATTAGCCTGCCAATGCTATATTTATCTATCAGACATTGACTTAAATTTAACTGTAGTGTTTCAGGACCGTTAGTTTCACCTGATATTGGTTCTACCCATTCTGATGAGGAAGAAGATATTCCTGCTGTGGTACCCGTAGATAGTGATCTGCCTAAAGTTTCTGGATTGGTGGAACAAAAGATAGAACGAGATGTTTCCAATATTAAGTCGCAGAATGTTAAGTTAAAGGAACTTAACACGATTGATAGTAGTGAAATGACTACCAAAAACAACCTGAAGCATTTTGACAAGCATGAGAGTTCAACATCTGTCTCTAACAATCAGGGATTGGGAGAACAAAAGATAGAACGAGATGTTTCCAATATTAAGTCGCAGGATGTTAAATTAAAGGAACTTAACACGATTGATAGCGGTGAAATGACTACCAAAAACAACCTGAAGCATTTTGACAAGCATGAGAGCTCAACATCTGTCTCTAACTATCAGGGATTGGGAGAACAAAAGATAGAACCAGTAGTTTCCAATATTAAGGCGCAGGATGTGAACTTAAAGGAACTGAACACGATTGATAGCAGTGAAATGACTACCAAAAACAACCTGAAACATTTTGACAAGCATGAGAGCTCAACATCTGTCTCTAACAATCAGGGATTGGGAGAACAAAAGATAGAATCAGTAGTTTCCAATATTAAGGCGCAGCATGTGAACTTAAAGGAACTTATCACGATGTATGGCGGTGAAACAACTACCAAAAATAACCTGATGAATTTTGACAAGTATCAGAGTTCAACATTGATTTCTAACAATCGGGGATTGGAATATAATGACAACCAACAAATACTGCATTCTGTTAAGCAAAGCACAAATTTTGGACAATTATCTTCCAAGGCATCTGTCGCTGAGGGACCTGGTTATGCTGTAAGGGATTCCAGCATTACAGGAACTCAAAACATTGCAGGATTTGAATTGGGAAGTGCTGCTTTTGTAGGGAAATTTCCAACCGCAAGCCTTTCAAATCACAAGGATCTATCAAAAAGCTTTGAGTTCAGTAAGGAAATGCAAGGAAAATTTGGATCAGCTGGCGTACCGAGTTCATCTTCTCAGTCCTGGTCAAGTGGCAAATCCATATTATCAGAGGACTCTAATGTCAGATCACAATTTTTACCTTCAAGTCATAGTCAAGGCAAGAAATCTGAAAATTCTGGCATTAGTTTTGATGCCGCAAATATACCCGATAGCTTTGTTGGAAAACCTTTCTTCTTGAAAGATGCCTCTGGCACTTCAGCTTCAGTCAACTTTTCTGTTAGACCAGTCCAAGGTGAAAGTGAGAGAGTTTCGGCAGGAGCTGGCAAAATTGAGTCATTACCTTCCATTCGTAGCACTCAATTTTCATCACAGCTAAATTTTGCATCAGGAAAATCTGACAACCAGAAGCTTTATTCTTCCAAGGATGACTATAAAACTCCACCTGTTTCAGGCTTGCCAAGTTCAGAACCCATCTTATCAAAGCAATCTGGCAATGTAATGAATGTTTTATGGTTTGTGTTCAATACTTTAAACATTCCTGCATATTGGGTGATAAGCAGTTTTCTATTTGTTTTTTCCTGTTGTTTCTGCAGTTGTCACACACCTTTCTATCGTTGATCTAAATTGAATTTGTTCCTTTTGAAACTTAATAACTTATTGGAAGTTGAGAGCTAGCATTATTGGATGGTAGCTATAATAATTTGTCAGGTTAATTGCTATACAGATATATTCTAGTTTTAAAATCTTTACATTATGCGTAAATTTTCATGAACATCATTTTACTGGCAAAGAGTTGATAACTCAATATTTAGTGTTGAAAATGGCTTAGGGCTTTGATTCTGTCTAGTTTGTTTCTTCGCTAATATTCTACCCTATTTAAAGATCAAAGTCTATGATTCTCTTGTTCATTACATATCCGTGCATTTTTGTAATGTTTCTTATGAGTGCCATCATATTTGTCTCTGCATATGTTTATATGTGTTTCGTTTATCTCCCACTCTCTGCTCGGTATTTATTGGGGTGTGGAACTTGTATATTCGTCATTATAGATCTTTACTCTCTTTTTTCAATTGACAGATTAAAGAAATGGCCAAGGAATTGGATAGACTTTTACAGTCAATAGAGGAGAAAGGAGGTTTTAGGGATGCCTGCACTGTTTTCCAGAAAAACAAAGTAGAAGAATTGGAAGAAGGCATAGGAGCTCTTTCTGAAAAATGCAGAATGTGGCAGGTGAATTTTCATTCTTATGTTTTGCATGCGTGCACATGTGTGTGTGAGCATATGCTCCGTCAATAGCTATCAAGACCAGTATTTTTTGACATGCAAGCAAGGGCACTCACATGCACAATTCAGTTTTATTATTTCCTTGCATGTAAGGTGAAAAGTAGATTGCTACACTTTTACCTGAATATGCTTTAAATTATGGCATGTGGATAAAGATTCTAAACAATTTTACACCTTGGAGCAGTAGGAATTTGTGAACTTCACGGTTTTCTTATTTTCAGCACTTTAATGTTGCTTTCCTCCCATCATTGTGCATCACTCCTACTTTTGATGTGGCATCTGGGATGCTTTTCAAATCTCAAGTACTATATTGTATGTGTATGCTAATCATTTTTTAAATGTTAGCTATTTGGTACTGCATAACATTCCTTTCATTAAGGTACTTTGCACAGTGGTGTTTTGAAGAACTTTATCTTGATCTTTGTAGAGCATTATGGATGAGAGACTTGAAGAGATCCAGAATCTTGTTGATAAAACAGTTCAAGGTACACTTTACACTGTACTGTGGCATTGACATGCAGCAACTTTGTTGCAGAGGAATATTAACATAGTGAAATTGATATTAAGATTAATCAGACAGAAGTAGTATAACTTTCAATAGTTTATAACAACACTAATCCAAGATTGAAAAATTGATCAGTGCATCTTGGGCACACATGCTTTGGTGATTCTATGTGTTTTTGATACTTTAGGTAACCACCTTAAAGCCTACATGGTAGGTGACAAATTTTATTCCAAAATAAGGTAGATGTTTTTATAATATTCTTGTTGTTTATTTGAAGTTACTTTAAACTATCACAAGTTAACATACTATATGATTGTAAAAATGGCTTTCAGTTTTAGCAAGGAAAATATATGTGGAAGGCATTGTTAAGCAAGCTTCTGATATCCGATATTGGGATCTATGGAATCGCCAGAAGTTGAGTCCTGAACTTGAGCAGAAGCGGCGACATATATTAAATTTAAACCGGGTACATCATCAAGTAATTTCATGTGGTAGATGTGTCAAGCTTGAGATTTAACTAATTGTATTAGCTCTCTTCCAGGATTTGACCAATCAGTTGATTGAATTAGAGAGGCATTTCAATAGCCTTGAACTCAATAAATTTGGTGAGAATGATGGAGTTCATGCAGGTCGGAGAGGTCCTAATGGTAAATATGGGACATCAAGGTACAATTAAAGATAAATCTTTTCTTACCAATAATATAAAGTGGTTACATTCCACCGAAAGTGAAAGAAGTTTCTGTAATAATAATAATAATAATAATAATAATAAGTCTATGCCCAGCCTTAATTTAAAGTGGTTACATTCCACCGAAAGTGAAAGAAGTTTCTGTAATTGGTTGATATAATATTGTATTTCTTGTAATTGGTTGATATAATAGTGTGATTCTTGAAAAGTCTAGTAGAAGGAAGAAGTAATTTAAAATGAACTTTTTGACATTGGTTAATCATGATATTCCTATCTAGCTGAATTTAAAATGCTCTTTACAGACACATTCAATCGTTGCATAGTTTGCACACCACAATGAGTTCACAATTAGAAGCTGCGGAACTACTTTCTGAACGACTTTCTAAACAGATGGCTGTGCTGAGTATAGAGTCACCTGTAAAACAACAAAATGTAAAAAAGGAGCTGTTTGAAACAATTGGAATTCCATATGATGCCTCTTTCAGCTCTCCAGATGTGACAAGAGTTAGTGATTCGTCTTCTATGAAAAGACGTTTATATTCTTCTGGTTCTGCAACTAAAGATCAGTCGAGGAGACGCCAATCAAGTGCTATGAAGAATTATGATCCAGAAACTGCAAGAAGGAGGAGAGATTCTCTGGACAGAGTAAGTTTTTCTTGGGTTGCTTTTGTTTATTTGTTCCCCTGTATATTGCATCAGTACATGTATGATCATACCTGTCTCGAGTTGATGTTCATACTGGCATTGCAACTCCTTGTGAAAGTATCGATAGTAGTATCATTTTTGGGTCTTGAATTATATAAACTGGTGGGTTCATCCTCCCCTAGGAAATGCAGTTGTACCATCTATCATATTCAATATATGCATTTGAATTAGTACTTTGGTCTCTTCTCATTAAGTACAGGCATTTCCAATCCCTCTTTTATTTTTCTCTTCCCGCTGCATCCCTCCATTTTGAGGCAAGGAGAGAATTTTTCACTTATGTGAGTTCAAAAAAGTAATAGAATATATTTATCATATATGTAGGAATTTTTACTTTGGTTAATTGACAGGAAGTCTTTTCTTCCCACACATTGATGCTGATAAATTATGTGTACATTGGTTCTTCTGACTGTCACAGAGCTGGGTTAGTTTTGAGCCTCCAAAAACAACTGTGAAAAGGATGCTTTTGCAAGAACATCAGAAGGGGAGTCCAATGAAATCTTCCTTGAAGGATAAGAAACATGCTAGCCCTCACATATCGGAGGGAGCAGCAATTGTTCGCCTGAAGGATCGGACAACACCTTCAACATCCTTTTACCCATCTGGAATGAAAGGTTAGTTTTACCCATGTCAGACCATTTATACACACACACACACACACACATATATATTCAGCTACCAGAACAGTAACTGTTATTCTCTTTTCTGTATATTTTATCCAACAGGCATGCAGGATACTTCCTTGAAACAGGCTTCTGAAAACCAGTCAAGTTTGTTCAAATGGGCCAATGATCCAGCAGGACCATTGCAATCCACAGGGTTGAAGTCTCCTGTGTTCCAAAGTAGCATTGCTTCTGCTTTATCGTCTCTTTCAGCTACCCAATTGGCCCCTATGGGACGGCAAGATCATGTTAGGGACACTTACGATGTGACTGCAGATAAGTTAAGCAGTGGAGTTTCTTCTGTTGAGAAGTCTAATTCCTTGTTGATCAATCAGACCAAGTCTATTCTGCAACCGGAATCCAACATACTCCAAAAACCATCAATCCCTACAATGTCTCGGATATTGAAGCCATCTTTGCCTACAAAGCCCAGTGAATTGCCAAATTCAAATAGTAAAGGGACTGTATCAGCAAGTTCAACAATTGGAAGGGAGAGACATGGAACAACTACAAAAACTCCGACCGTTGAATCTGGTAAAAATCACGATGCTCAGTTATTAACCCCGGCTGCCATCCCCTTGTCTTCTGCCTTTCATGGAACAGTGCCATATTTTGATGCTGCAAACAAAATACAGCCATCAACCCGTCCTGCATTCTCTTTACCACTTTCTGCTTCATCATCTCCAATGATTAGTTCTTTATTATCTCCTGCATTTTCATTTTCTATTTCATCTTCAACTACCTCACCAATTGTTTCCTCATCGTCTACTTCTTCAGCTACTGCATTTTCTGCTTCTAGTTTTTTCTCTCATCAGGCCCCTACAACACCAGGGTCCTCATCTACTCCACCTTCTGTGAAATCAATTTTGGAGCCTCCTAAACCAGAGTTTCAACTTCCTACAGATAAAGTTGATTCAAAAGCAGGTGTGCATGGTACCACACAAACACAACCAGTGCAGCCTGGGCCTCCTGCATCTGAATCTAGTTCAAAGCTTGAACTTTCAGTGTCATCCGCCTCTGCAGTTGAAATTACAAGCGGATTGGCATCTGGAAGCCAGCCTAGTTTCACAAATATAGCAAGTGCTGTTTCTAATGTGCAAATGAATGCCCAACCAGTACACTCATCTGCGGAAAATAATCTGTTTTCAACACCGGTCCCAACTTCTGCTGGTACCACTGATGGAAAGAATGAAAGTTTGGACATTTCAGTTTCGCAGGAGGATGAGATGGAGGAGGAAGCTCCTGAGACAAGCCAAACTACTGAACTTAGCTTAGGAAGCCTTGGCAGTTTTGGACTTGGCTCAATTCCGAACCCAACTGCTCCTAAACCTAACCCATTTGGTGGTTCGTTTGGTACTGCTGTAACTAGTCCAGTGAGTTCTCCCTTCACCATGACAGTTCCTAGTGGACAGCTGTTCCGGCCTGCATCTTTTAGTTTCCAATCTCCGCAATCCTCCCAACCATCTCAGCCAACAGCTTTTAGTGGATTCTCTGGGGGCTTTGGTACTGGAACAACTGCTCAAGCTCCCACTCCAACTGGGTTTGGTCAGCCAGCACAGATTGGTCCAGGGCAACAAGCATTGGGATCAGTTCTCGGTACTTTTGGACAGTCAAGACAATTTGGTGCTGGTCTACCAGGAGCAGGCTTTGCTTCTGCCAGTGGTTTTGCTTCTACTAGTTCCACAGGTGGTTTTTCAAGTGCTGCAACTGGGGTTGGATTTGCTGGTGTTGCTTCTGCCAGTGGTGGGTTTGCTAGTTTGGCCTCTGGTGGTGGGGGATTTGCAGCTGCGGCTTCAGGTAGTGGTGGATTCGCAGCTGCCGCTCCAGGTACCGGCAGATTTGCAGTTGCAGCTTCTGCTGGTGGAGGCTTTGCAGCTGCTGCCTCAGCCGGCGGTGGATTCCCAACTGCAGGTATTATTTATTTACTTATTCTATCTTGATTCTGGTTTATATTCTTGTGAAGGTTTGCAGCTTCACTTATTATTCTATTTCAAACCTGTTCAGGCGGTGGTTTTGGAGCTTTCAGCGGCCAACAAGGATCAGGTTTTGGTGGTAGTGTTGGTGGAAGTGGAAAACCTCCTGAACTCTTCACGCAAATAAGAAAGTAGACTTATGTTTTTTAGCAGAAGCACAGAAAGTAGTCTCAAATGCTGCACTTAAGAGTTCTAAATTATAGTGGTTATTAAAATGATATACAAATGTAACGAATCACTACAAACTGCAAAAGATAACTCATGTTCAGGGGCCTCAGGTTGTCTGTAGAAGAAAGAGAAATCATCTCCAGACCAAGTTAAAGTAATTACTGATCTTATAAGAAAAATTAAGCAGACTCTTCAATTCGTGATTTGTAAAAAGAATTATATCAACGAATTATGATTCCATTGCATTTTCTTACTTTATAATGTAAGGATGACAAGACTAGAAGTGTTCCATTTGAAGCTAGTATGTTCTATTGGTGAACAATGAGGGGGTTTTTTTTTTTTTTTAATCTAGACTTGGCCTGCCATCATATGATTCTTGAATTGGGTTGAAAATAGATACTCTCTTTTATCAGAACTTGATAATCTGATTGAATAAAAAAAAAATTAATAATAATAAAAAGATAATCCAGCATTCCCTTTTATTTCAGCATTTCAAAATCAGTATAGTATGTGACGGGCAATAAACAAAATTTGAGTCCATAACTAAAATCGACTTCTAAATTTTTATACGTATTTAAACAGGAACGCCTAGCTCGGATATCTTCATTATCCGTTTATCCAGTATAGCCCTCTGCCATTTCAGAAGTGATGCCATCGAAGCAACCTAATTATAACATGAGAGCGAGCAAAGAGCAAGAGAAATGAAACATCTTCAGAAAGGCTATCAATCAAGAATCAATTCATAAAAGCTGTGTCTATGTATGGACTGAGTGAATGTTGTACTTGCCTCAGCTCGAAGTTTTATCGCCTCTCTGCCTGGGATTTCCCTCAGGCCTTCCATCAAATCTACACATAATAAAAATACAGAGGGCACATTACCATATTGTCATTAGAAAACTCATTCCATCTACAACTTTTGTTCCAAGACCCACCCTTGAACTTCAAAATAAATCAAAAGGGCTGTCAATAAGCCAAACAAGCCAAAGACAATACTTTAAACGGATCTCAACCTCAATTCATTAATAAGTGAACTCACCCTATCTGAGTATGAAGAAGTCAACAAAAACTGAGTCTGAATACAATCCTAGCTAAAGACAGAAGTTCGTCATATGTTAGGCCCTAATTGGTTAATAACCAGAAATACAGCATTTAACTGCAAAGTCAACTTTCATGTTCTTTCAGTGTAAAAAACTAAAATCAACAAGGCTGCCAGGGGATAAGGGAAGCCTTTTCTATAGCCTATGATAATTGAATGCAATATCTTATCTAATAGCTTATGTTACGAGAAAATAGAAATAAGACCACCAAGTTCCACAACATAGTCCAAGCAGTCCTCCCAACAACCATCGTGATACAGGAAAAGAACGGCAAACAACAATGAATACCTGCAGCTTGAGTTTCAGCTTTGTAAACTTGTTTAGCAAGACGCTGAACTTGACTTCCAGCATTCCTACAGATGTTACTCGGAGTGATTACAGACTTGAGTTGATGAAAATTTAGCAACAAACAAGAGTATTGAATATCACTTTACTTGAGCTCAGTTTCTCCACGTTTCATATCCTTTTCAGCAAGTGCTGCTCTTTCAAGCAGTTTTTTGCTCTCTTTCTTCGTTAAGTCAACAGAAAGGTTCAGCTCTTTCACATTTTTCTCAGCTCTAACAAATTGTGCCTGTGAATATATTTGAGGCAACAGAAGAAAAGGATGAACAATTCATGAATCATATGAAACCTATGACCTGAGATTTTAGCTCATGTGAGGTAAACATGTTGAAATAGAAACTTATGCAACATATACTTCTATTTATAGGTTCATAGGATGAAAGATGCTGCTATTAAATAAAAGAGAGTAGATGGTACCTCCTCATTTTGAAGTCGACCCAGTGTATGACGAAACAAAAACCTTCTAGGGCCTGCAGTGAAATCCTAGAGGAATCAATTCTTGTACAATTCAGAATGCAACATGCATACTAAGATATATTTACAGCGGTAAAGAGGTTTAAAGTGCAAGAAAAAAAGAGTACAGAGATGCCAAGGGCAGAATACAACCCCAAGTATTCCATATGCAAACATATGCAAGAGAGGCTCAGTTAAATGGTTAAAATCTAAAAGTGAATAAATCCCTCTACCAACAACAATAAAATGAAAGCTGAATATATTCATCTCTGCTCTTCAACACTATACAGCATAAATATATTGGGAAATCAATCATACTATATGGTTGAGAATTATAAATCAAACTGAAGTCAAGCATAACAACCTGCTATCCAACAATGACCAAATCAACCACCCTAAACACTTGTAACCATTCCCCTTCCGGTGAGCACACTCATAATATGACCAACTAGCTTCTCTAAGGCGTTTTCTACACTTTAAAATGGAACCTACACATATGACCATCCTTCAAGCAGGTACTTTGCAGTAAATAATTCGTACTCTTTATGTTCATTATCTGCTAGCTATATCTCCACAAACCAAGTTCAAGACCCTCATTTATAGTCATGAACATAACAAATGATGGTTGCATATGCATGTCTAGGTGGCAAAGGTGGTACATCATGAAATATTTTTGAATCCTAGCTTCCTACTTTCATAAAACTGGAGGAAACTAGCTGCTTTCTCATCCAAAACTAAGCCTCGGTTCACTCAAGTGCAAAGTTAACTTTCTCAGTGCTTTCACCGCTATTTCTGTACTCTAGCCGCCAACATTTTGTCCCCATTAAAGATGTTGATTGCTTATCAATAGTATAATGGAACTACACTACTTTTCATAATGGTCACTAAAACCACGTTAGCAGAGCAAGTCATAAAGTAAATGAAAGAAAGAAGAGTCAAAATTGCTTCATTCAGAAATGTGCGAGAGTTTGGAAAGTTGCTTGTGTAGAGACATTACAGCCTAAGATGAAAATGAATAGAAACAATCAAACCCATACCTCGCAGAAGAAGGAGACCAGTTGTAAGAGCAACCCCAATAGCAGCACCAGGGTGTTCCCTTGCACTCAACAGCTCATCTGCAAAAAGAATTTTCGGACAATGGCAAATAATTAGAGGTAAGAAGCACCAATCTTAATCAAACATATTCCCTAATGCTTCTTTTACCTACCAAGCTAATAGTTAAACAGAAGATCCAATTAGCCATGTTCTTCTTTGATAAGTCACTTAGCAAATTGAATCGAACAGCAAAGCAGAAAAACTCTATACAACATGGATTTCAACAATGTGATTGAAAAATGATTTTTCCTTTGGTATGATAACATCCATAAGAAGATAAATTTGACGAATAAAAAAACACCCACTAAGAAAGTAACCCGTATTAAATACAGAAAATGCAACAAAAACACAAAGCAATATCAAAATCTGACTAAAGTGAATGATAAGGAGAGACCTTTAACTTTGCTGAAGAAAGTCTCTTCATAAGTTTTATATTGGGACATGGCATGGGGCACAAAATCCTACCAAAAAAGCACAGAAAAGCTTTAAAAAAAAAAAAAAAGAAAAAAAGAAAAAGAAAACTGCGTACATTTAAATCGATAAGAATCGGAAGAAAAATAAGAGATTTATGAATGAAAACCTGCAAAGAACGAAGATGGGTGGAAGAGTTGTGTTGAAAAGAACGAGCAGAGCGAATCGCAGAATCTTTGGATTGAATGACAGAACGTTGCAGATCCTCTACCCATTCCTTTGCTTCTTTTGCTTTCGTTGCTGCTGATTCCCCACCTTGGCTCATTATCCTTCTTTCTTCCTCGTTTAGTCTTCTTACTCTGCCCAAATACACAGACTTGTCATTTATTTATGTAATATACATATATATATATATATATATTTGTATAGTTTTTGTTTAGATTTCAGTAACTAAGTACAGGGTAGAGCCCTAACAAGAATTAGAAAAATATATATATATATATATTACATTATATCATAAATTATAATATAAATTTTATTTATGTGTATGAAGAAAATTATAAGCGTTAAGATGAAAAATAAAATAATTAATTAATTAAAAATTATATAATATAATATATATATATATATGTATTTCATTTACATTCACATTCACATTAACATTCACACCAACCTAATGGTCAAAATTTGACTTAACAGTCAGTTACTTTTAAGTTCATAATCACGCGATCTCCATGTGAGTTTCCCGCCCCCCAAACGACTTCGTTTGGTCATTCTTCCCTTTCTCTTCTCTTCTCCTTCCAAAAACAACAATTAAAAAGTTATAATCATAATAATCATCCAAAAAGCTTCGTTCGATTCTTCCCCTTAAAACAATGTTCTTTTTCATCTCAATCCATTCCCGACATTGCTTCTTCCACTCGTTACAACAGAAAGTCATCTGGTAGACTTCTTTTAGATCATGCGTAGCTGTTGCAGCTTCTGCACTTGTTCATCGTTTACATTCTGTTTCAGAGATGAAATCCAAACTTTCGTTCGCGATTACGATCGTCTTCAGTACATCGCCGTCATTCTCATTTACATCCAAGTTCGTTTCTTTTCAAACTTTTTTTTTTTTTAGACATCAAATTTTCCTTCTTCTTCTTCTTTTTTTTTTTTTCTTTCTTTCTAATTTTTTATTTATTTCTTTATATTTCTTTTTTGATAATTAGATAGGTTCTGCGTTGATTGGATCGCTTGGAGCATTATACAATGGAGTATTATTGATTAATTTAGCCATTGCGTTATTTGCCCTTGTAGCAATCGAGAGTAGCAGTCAATGTCTCGGTCGAACTTACGCTGTTCTTTTATTTTGCGCGATTTTGCTCGATATTTCTTGGTTCATTCTCTTCACGCAAGAAATCTTTAGCATTTCGACCGACAGTTATGGAGTCCTTTTCATCTTTTCGGTTAGACTCGCATTGGCTATGCAGATTATAGGGTTTTCAGTGAGGTTATCATCGTCCTTTTTGTGGATTCAGATTTACAGATTGGGAGTATCTTATGTTGATTCTACAGCTCCTAGAGAAGCTGATTTTGATTTAAGGAATAGTTTTTTGAGTCCGGCTGCCACTCATCCTGCTGTGGGTAGAAGATGTTCAGAATCCGATGATGCTTTAGGAGGATCCATTTACGACCCTGCTTATTACTCTTCTCTCTTTGAAGATGGTCAAGACAATAAGTTTTCTTTAGTGGTATATTATTTCTTTGACTTGCATTCCCTTTGCAAGTTGTGTTTTTTTGTTCAATCTGCGTGCTTTTCGGCTGAATATTTTGTTTTTGTTTACTGAAGATATAATTTGAATTCGTAGTTATTTTTGGATAGGAAACACAGTACACTTATATTTCGTCATTGTGATAAATAGTGAACTTCAAATGCTGCAATTCTGAGTACTTGGGCTAGACTGTTTTAGAAATTCATATACTTCTGCATAGGTGTATATTATTCTCTATTTTCTTTGAAGTACTAGGCTTGAACTTGTTTGACTCTTCAAAGGCTGTGCCCAAGAGAATGAAGATGAATGCTATTATTGTATATGGATTACTTAAAATCATCTGAAAACTGAGAACATGTTGGATTTTGAAGGTTGGAGGTTAGAGTCATTATGTCTTCATATAGTGTACACTGTGGTTTTGAAGCTGAAGAATGAAAATATCTTAGAAGCTAAGCGATCTTTATATCTTTTAGACATTTTCTGCAACCCAGGATTGTATATCAATTTGTTTCCATTATTGTTATTTGTTTGTAGGGTATCAGTGATGTTATTGGTGAAGATGGGTCTACCTCTGGTGCTGAAGCTTCTCAAATTAAGACATCCTTTGGCAGATCTTTTCAGTCTATAGATGTAAGTATCTATCAAAATGTTCTTTCTCATTTATTATGGTCTTTTTAGTGACTGCTGAGGAATTTGATTTTTTGCACCAACCAAATAATGGTCTCAAATGAAATTTTAGAGGAATTATCTTGAATGTGATAATTAGGTTTAGCCTAAAATGGAAGTTGCTAGACTAATGAAAATGGATTTCCAGGGACTATTTTGATAGTATGAACAATATCTATAAACAGCAGTTAAGGTCATTTTATATGTTCTTGAATAATATTGATTATGGTTTAAATTGAAGTTGTAGAAAGAGAATTATAAGGTGAAGTAGGATGGAAGTAAAGCAAACAGTGCAAACAAGAAAAGACAAGGGGAGAGAAACAAAGAGGATGGAGAACCTTAGAATCTCACCTTTAGAAGAAGCAAATAGAACTTTACTGTCTGGTTTTAATGACCAGAATGTAGAAGTTTTCCTTCAAACTATATCGCCATGAATGTGTTGTTCCCTTTAACTTTGCCTTAGCATAGTGAACCTCAAGATTCTTGGGTGTTGGAAGACCAATTAAAGTACTCCTCCATAGACATAAGCCAATCAAGAAAAGGTATACTGTCTTAGTCACATTATTTGTCTGTTCAAAACTTTTTAGAGTTTGCTACACCTTGCTACAACTCTTTCCTAATCGTAATATCTTATAACAAGATTATTTTGTCGTTGACGAGCAATGTTGATAAATTGTCCACTCTAACATTCTCTCATAACCTTCATCTTGGTTAGACAGTGATTATCAACCTTGAAAACAAAATTGATATATGACAACCCTTGAATTTGATAATTAAATTTTGCGGGCAAAAGTAAATGAGATGAGACAGAGTCTCTTTTGGTAAAGTGAATAAGAATTTGTGTTTAATACTGTCGTAATTTTTAACATGAAATAGGATGAAATTACGACAAGCAGTGCAAAGATGGAAATATGTAGAAAGAGAATAAGAAAGATACAAAACCTCAAATTCCTACCAAACCCTCCTAGGAGCATTACCTAAAAAAAATTAAGAGGATTTTGCTATTACCAATATATATATATATATATATATTATTACTCTCTCAGCTTGAATTATCTTTCTAATAGTAAAGCTTACTCCAAATTTAGCAAGGGAAAAGGAAAATTCTTTGTAATTGACAAAAGCAAGATATTCCTAATAACTATTTAATATCTGAACAATGCTTAAGGAATTGAATTGACTAAACATATAACTAAATTCCCCTGACTGTAAAATTAAAGAAATACTTGTGCTTGTGAATCAAATTGATTTTGGGGACCTTATTAGTTATCATCTGCTTCAGGGTATTTACTACGGACTTTAATTAGATAATATTGGGAGTTCCTTTGCCATAATGTGCACTTCTCCATTCCTCTTGCAGCTACTAGAAGTTCATTCCCCAATATCTGATTGGGTAGATAGCTCACAACGATCTTAGCAGTAACTGTGTGCTGATATGTACAGACTTCTGTTCAGTTATTAGAAATCTGTTCTGAGTAATTCTGGTTATTTTCCTAGTTGGATGTGGTGTCATTCCTCTTAATTAGTTTGACTGCTTGCAGGAGGAGAATGCAATAGGCAAGCCACAGACAGTCTGAATTTTGGCTACAGCGAAAGATTTGTTTGACTTGGCTTCCTTTCCCCAAATTGGTTTGAGGTTTATCATTGATATGGTTAGATTGGATTCTTGTACAGTTGCTCATATTTAGGCATTTTTTTGGTAAGATGATAGCTGTGAATCAAAAGTTAGAAAAGAAGTGCATATGTTTGATTGATTTTACTAGTAGTAGGACTGAAGTCCAAGGATTATTTCTGCTGAGAATTGGAACATAACGTGATGTGATATTACGCCAAGAACACCAGCATCTTCTTTTCCAGATTTTTAAAAGCTTGGCGCATTCATTGTAGGTAGTCGTTGAAGTTTGGCATGCAATGCGTAGGGCTGTAGTTTGTTTGTTTTTTGAGTATGCAATCTTTTTTGTTAAAAGCCTTCATTGCTGTGTTTTAAAAGCAAGCAGACTAAATTGGCTTGTTTAGAGATGATATTTATTTTGATTTTTTTTTTCGTTGCGACTTGTTCAACAGTTGTCAACAATGGGTATTACTTACTCTCTATTCGAATGAAAATACATATTCTCTATTCTATAGAGAGAGAGAGAGAGAAAAAAAATGATAGTTAAAATGTCCAAAGTAAGTTACAGCACATCCCGACAAATAAGAAAATTGGACGGATTTGTAAAAATATTAGATTACAAGGGAAACCTCCTTCCTATTTTAGTTAAATTAACATAGTCAACGTTGTTGGTAAAAATTAAATATAAATATATATATATATATATATTAGAAATTAGGTAATATTAAATAAAAGAGAGTAAAATATATAGCTAGAATTAATTTATATTGATAAATTTTAGTCTCTTTTTATCATATGACTGGGCTTGCATTGCAGCATGTTGTCGCACTCACTGTCTTGTGCTATAACAAAATTTATTTTATGAAATGAAATGAAATGATGTTATTGAAGATGGGTACTAGGCAGGAAAAAAGTATTTGGATTAGCCCTCTCAATCTAAAACAATTTCTTTGTATTTGATGAGGATAATGATTGATGTCTTTGATTTGATAAATTTATCCATCATCATGTATTAAGACTGGACCGGACTGGACTGGACTGTACTGATTAAGTGAAGTGATGATTTCATGGCGAATATTGCAGATGACTGATTGAGCAATGTAAATCAATCAAGAAACCCAAGAACAAAATAAATACTTGCTAGTTGGCATTATTAAGTAGTTTGTCGTCTCGAGTTTCAATTATGGATCATCTGCAGCATAAAATAGAAAAGAGAAAAGAGTGAGTGTGAGAGAATTTTACGAAAAAATTAATAATTACTGTAATTAATAATAAGTGAATAAATATTTTTATTTATATTCTTTCTTTAGAGAAAGAAAGACGAAAAAGAGTATAAAAGTTTGTCGACAAAAGTAATAACGAAAGGCGTTTTGGTTTGAATTCGAATTCTGGCTGCTGCTGCTGCTGCTGCTGCTTCACAGCACCTTCATTCGTTCATTCATTCATTCCTTGAAGTGACAGAAAAACCCCAATCACACTCCGCCACCTCACAGACAACGCGTATTCACTTAATTAAACCCCCATATATTTAATTTCATGGTATTTTATCATTAAATCCCTAATTATTTCAAGTTTCTTCAAAACAGTACGTGCATAGTTTTGTCCATTTATACAAATAGGTTCCTGGCCCCTGGCATGGTGGCATTCTCAAAATGACCAAAACATCCTCTTTCATCTTTTCTACAAGAATTGGGATTCATTTGATACATATGTACCAACTATAACTCATTTTAAGAATATGTAAAGAATAAGGTAGTTAGATGATAATATCCATTAATTTAGAAGAAAATTTTTTTTTTCAAAAAAAAAAAAAAAAAAAAAAAAAAAGGACGCGGTTGAGTTGGACTTGGGCTAGGGATTTTTCTTTTTTTATTTATTGTTCATAATTGAAAAAATCCTTCCTGTGGCTGTTTAGCTGATTTTTCTCTAGAATTCTGGTACGTGTTTAAGGGCTGTTTGACTTTGGCTGGCTATCTATCATCTATTTTTAATTATTTTAAAGTTTTAAATGGCGTATGAAATGTGAAGATTATTGTATTTGTGTGCGAGTTTATTGTTTCCAGATTTTTCCGTTGTGTAAAAATTCCATTTTTTTTTTTATTTTTTTACTCATTTTAAAATCTCACCTACTCTTGTATATAAATAAAGTTTCATTTCCTTAAAAATAGTTAGTAAAAGGCGGTTTTGTTAGATTTGCGAATTGGGATCGTATCATTAGCTGAGTGGTGCCGTTTTTCTTTCTGGGTTTCTGGTAAGATGACAAAATTTCCTTTCTTTTCCTTAAATAATTCGATTTTATAAGATTATTTAAGGTTCTTGTCTGTTGAGTTTTGGGATTTTCGATCTGGGTTTTTTTTTTTTTTTTTTTTTTTTTTGAGAATGGGTTTGTTTTCTTTTGAGAAATTTTATGTTGAAAGGGTATTGATGAGGTAGATCTATTAAAATTTTGAAGAAAGTTGAAATCTTTAACTTGTTCATGTTGACTTTGATGTGGGAAAGGTGGTGTTTTTGATTTGTGTTGATGCTATTGCTTTTAATTTGACAGAATACATAGAAGAAGAAATGGATGATGGAATGGCAGCTTCAAGGTATTGGTGTCATATGTGTTCTCAAATTGTGAATCCAATCAGGGAAGATGAGATCAAATGCCCATTTTGTCGAAGTGGATTTGTTGAAGAAGTGGGAAATGATTCAAATAACTCCAATCAAGGGCAAATCCCTGATTCCGGTGCCCTCTCTCTTTGGGGACCGATCTTGTTAGGAATGATGGGTAATCCGCGTACACGTGGTCGAAGATTTAGGAGACGAGACTTTGAGGAGGATGATAATGATGATGAGAATCGTGATGAATTGGAGGGAGAACTTGAATCAATTATTTCGAGGAGGAGGAGGAGTTCAGCTACTATTTTGCAGTTGTTGCAAGGAATTCGAACTGGTTTGCAATCTGAATCTGAGAACAATGATAACAATGATAGGGATGGGGATAGGGATACAGATAGGGAAAGAGATAGTGGTAGGGATAGGGAAAGAGAGCGTGTGATTTTGATCAATCCTTTTAATCAAACTATCACTGTTCAAGATTCTTATGATGGTCAAAACCAGAATCAGAATCATAGCCCGATCGGGTCGCTAGGTGATTATTTCATTGGTCCTGGTTTGGACTTGTTGTTGCAACATTTGGCTGAAAATTCTCCAAATAGATATGGGACACCACCTGCGCAAAAGGAGGCAGTTGAAGCAATGCCGATTGTGAAAATTGAGGAGACATTGCAGTGTTCAGTATGTTTGGATGATTTTGATATCGGTACTGAAGCAAAAGAAATGCCGTGTAAACATAAGTTTCATAGTGAGTGTATATTGCCATGGTTAGAGCTTCATAGTTCTTGTCCAGTTTGTAGGTATCAATTGCCTGCTGATGAATCTAATAAGCTTGAGTCTGAAAGATCTAGGAATAATAGCAGCAGTAACCAAAGGGATAATGAGCATAATAGTAGTGTTCATGCTCATGCTCATGCTCATGCTCATGCTCATGCTCATGCTCATGCTCATACTCGTGCTCATACTCATGCTCATGCTCATGCTCATACTCATGCTCATGCTCATGCTCATGCTCATGCTCATGCTAGCCATGGTGTTAGTGGTGAAGAGGGAGATGGTGAAGGG
>JAXCLQ010000005.1:4151355-4178850 GCA_035584115.1 Cedrela odorata | reverse complement strand
CTCATGCTCATGCTCATGCTCATGCTCATGCTCATGCTAGCCATGGTGTTAGTGGTGAAGAGGGAGATGGTGAAGGGAGAAATGAAGGCGGGAGAAGGTTTTCATTTCCTTGGCCTTTTAATAGCTTGTTCTCTTCCTCAAATTCTCAGTCTGGAGGGAACAATTCAACCTCAAGCTCAGGTTCTCATTCCGGAAATGCTTCTCAAGCTAATGAGAATTGAGTTTGTTATAATATGATATTGTTAGATTGTTGTTGTTCTATACGTTGCTTGAATGTTATGAGTTGTCTATGTACATAGTTATCTTATTTACCAAATTCAAATCTCGGAAGTTTGGAAGAACATATTGTGTTGTGTGATTTTGTACTTCTTTGTTGCCTTAGAGAAAAAAAAAATCTGCAATTATATCGTTTTCATTTGCTTTCGTTTGTATGCTCTCTTTTTTCAAGTTTTCTCCTTTTCCCTACTTGCTTTGAAAGATTCAACAATACTATATTGTCTATGGCGGATGCATTTTGTGCTTGTTTGAATTGGTATTAAGAATGGTAGGCAAAGACATTTGAAATTTGAAAAAGAGTAGTGCTACGTATTTCAAATTTTATCATAATTATTTTTATTCCAAATGAAATAATATTTAGAACATGTAAACATTATTGATCTGAAAATACCCAATTTGGTATCTCGACTCCCACATGAAAATACAAGCTGCAAGATGCTGATATATGAACTATGTCTGCCTTAGGAACTTAACAAAATAAATAAATATTCTTTCATTTTCTTATAATTGCGGTGTGATTTGTAAAAGCGATTGATATCATATAATAATATACCCCTTTGTTGATCATGCGTATGGAATAATCGAATAAATAAAGGAGGCTTGTTCGTACTATGTTTGGCCTATTATAATATCTGGCTCGAGACAACTGCTATTCAATTATATGCTAAAACCATGGAAATTTGTCTCCCTATTAATCCCTTACTTTGAATTATGTATATCGTAGTGTTAACTCTTTTGAGTTGACAAATGGTGACTTGGAAAACAGGATTTGTTGGAAATGATCCACTCTCTCTCGGGCAGGTAAGTACCATTTTCTTGATGCTTCATCAATGAAGTTTCTGCAAAAGCTTGAATAGTGCGAAATGAAATACGAAGCGTGCATAATTCATTTAGAGAAAGAAGGATAGCTCACTAAACAAAATTATGCCTTCGCTAGGCACCAACTATATAAGAAAACAGCAGAGAACAATGCACTTTTCTAAAGCATCCGTAGATCTAATCCCAAATTCATATTTCTTGTCACAATATTTTAATCATGTCTCAGAGTTTATGGGGACAAAATATGGGAACAAAGTAAGCTGCTGATGATGAAACAAAGCAGCATTTTCCCCCGCATACTGGGAAAAAAAACTTCCCACCAAAAATTATGACAGCAAAATAAAAGAGAAATGGAAGCAAAAAAATCGTGACAGTTCCACTCATGCCAACATCAGTTCACATTCAAGATCTTGATTATTGATGCAGTTCCAACACGGTGAAGTGCCACAACTGAATCTCCTTTCTTGCAGAGACCTTTTGCTTTGGCACGTTCAATAGCAAACTCCAGTGATTCTTCAGTTGTCTCTGCATGAGAGGCTCTAGCCGATCCTGCATATAAGAGTGGAACTAGCCCACGAACGATTAGGCTATGCCTCGCTGGAGCTTCATTGCTACATGACCAATCAAAGGAATCAGTCTTGATCTCAGGTACGACCACAGAGAGAATAGGCATGGCAGGCCTGTACTTAGCTACCAGTCTCGCAGTACTCCCTCCCCGTGTTAGGACCAATATAAGAGCTGCTTTAGCGGAATTGGCTGTTCTAACAGCAGATGAAGCAAGACTTTCCAATGGGCTCATGGGCACGGGTGAGTGTTCCATAATCCTCTTGAAAACATCTCCATAATCGAGTGTGCTTTCCGCTTCTACACATATTTTGGCCATGGTACGAACCGCAAGCTCTGGATAAGCTCCAGCAGCTGTCTCACCACTAAGCATCACACAGTCTGTGCCATCAAGAACTGCATTGGCAACATCAGTGGCCTCGGCTCTAGTTGGCCGAGGGGACTTGATCATGGACTCCAACATTTGTGTTGCCGTCACAACAGGTTTTCCTTGGATGTTGCACTTGTAGATCATCACTTTCTGTGCCAGAAATATCTTTTCAATTGGAATCTCCATCCCAAGGTCACCTCGAGCCACCATAAATGCATCTGAATTTGCAAGGATGTCATCAAAATTTGCCACTCCTTCCTGATTCTCAACCTACCAAATAAATTTCAAAGGAAGAACAAGATACCAAATATGAGAATTCGATTTAATTCATAATGGAAATAATTGACTGTAAATACAGATAATACACACATAACACTATAAAGATGTCAATCAACTAACAGAAATTCTTCTTTCCCAATCACCCCAAGTCAAAATTAGGTTCTGATTTATCTCCACAAACAAGATCCTGTGTATTAAATACATGGTAATCACATACCTTTGACATGAGCACGATATTTTTAGCATGTTCTCCAAGAAGCTTCCGAACCTCGACAAGATCAGAACCTTTACGAACAAAAGAGAGAGCAATCATGTCAATTTGATTGGGGATTCCCCACTTCAAGATATCCTCTTTGTCTTTCTCTGTTAAGGTTGGGAGATCCACTATAACCCCTGGGAGATTAACATTCTTCCTCTCGCCAAGCATAGCAGAGTTCTCACAATGGCATTTAACCAAACCAGCTTTCACATCACAAGATAGAACAGTAAACGTGATTGTGCCGTCCGCACAGAGTATCACACTCCCAGGCTTGACATCCACAGCCAACTTTTTATAGCTCATGCAAATTGTGTTCTGGTCACCCTTTATGCTGTAGTCAGTGCTTATGGTGATTTCTTGACCTTGTTTCAGCTGGATGGGTTTTCCATCTTTCAAGAATCCAGTTCGAATCTCTGGACCCTGTGAGATTGCATGTCAAATAAACAATTAGGAAAATCCTCAGATCTACTAAGGATGGTTATATCGACATTAAGCTTCATTTTGCAAGAGAATAAAAAAAAGACACATTCTGACTTAAAAGAATTAGAAGGGGGAACAGGAAAAAGAGAGAACTTGCACCATGAAACTGGTTGTGCCAGAAGAAGTATTTCGACTGGTTGTATGCAAAATTCAGATGCACAGTACATAATATGTTTTGTTAGTAAGAAAATGTTTAGTGTCTACAAGAAAAAGGATATTTTTTTTGAAAAAATGAACAGAAACAAGGGCAAGAAAAAAGAGCACCCTGGCTATTTTCTTCGCATTGGGGATTCAAAGATTGTAAAAGAACAAACTACTATTTACAGGAGACGCCAATATAGTAACTAACAGAACTGTGGACTTCAAAAATTACATTGAAAAGCTTATAACATAAAAGTTATCAGAAGGAAGTCAATAATTTGTTTTATGGGCTTACAAATACATTTCTTTCAAAAAAATCCGCAATGGTGTGGGCACTATGTATAGTCAGGCCACAGGTGATAGATTATGTAGGAACCAAGCAATACGAATCCACTCAGATACTATTAATGCAAGTCACAAATCCTTGCATCATGCACTACCATACTTCATTCTCGGAAACAAGGGAATTCATCGAAGCTTTACAATGCAGAAACAATGATTTGTAGATATTCTCTAGTTCCATGCAGTGTTTAAATCACTTTATTCAACTTAAGTGCCATCATATTATAGGTAATTTGCTTGAGTTGTCAATGCTTCATGTATTACTAATAACCAATTGTAAATGGTAAATTCTAATATTAGCATATACACAGAATTTATTACAAATTAAACATAAAATGTATGACAATTCACATGTGAAATGATGTTGGACGGTTGCATGGACAGAAAGATGGTTAAGACTATAGTCCAGGGAAGAATTTGCATCCAGTCTTACAGCAGATGACAAAAGCAAAACAAGTTAGCATTTTTCCCACTTACTATCAACTAAAATAGAAAGGACAAGAAACTCATCATCGGTTAAAATGATGAAAAAATTATACATCCTATAGTTAGAAAATAACCAACAAAACCAACGCATACACCAAAAATAGACAAACAAAACCAAAACACACATGACAGCCTCAAAAAAAAAAAAAAAAAACCCGGATCAGACACCACCAACCCCAAATCAAGCAAAAACAAGACACACCCAGATGCAAAAATTACAAACAAGACCAAAAGAAAATATACCTTGGTGTCAAGCATGACTGCACAGAGAATACCAGTGTTGACCATGGCAGTTCTGAGATTATCAAGCGTTTCTTGATGATACTCGTGAGATCCATGGGAGAAGTTGAAACGAGCGACGTTCATGCCAGCTCTGAGTAAATTCTCTACCATCGGAACTGATCTTGAGGCGGGTCCCAAAGTACAGACGATTTTAGTCTTTGGTTTCTTCTCAGACGTTGAGACGCCGCTGTTTTCCATTTGTTTGAAGGAAAGGTAGAAACTTTAGACAGTTGTGGGGGAGATTTAGGAAGGAAGAAAAAACCCAGATGGGAAATTGGAGAAGAAAGAGAGAAAAATGAAGAGAGAGAGAAATCAGCTGTGTGAGTTGGGGAGGGAAGACTGAATAAAAATGGTGAGAAGAAATGAATAAAATTAATACTAAATGTTGTTCGTTTCTTGGGGAACAAGCGTTGTTGGAATATGTTATGCTGTGTCTCGACACATACTTGATAAATAGAATATACTTTCTTTCAAAAATTCAAATTTTTTGAAAAACAGTGTGTTGATTTATATCAAATTTAAGTGACGGGTTGATAAGTTATAAAATGGTAAAACTTCTCTTTACATTTTAATTTATCGATGGAAGAAAGATATTATTGGATTATTCGCCCATGTAAAAGGGGGTAGTTTCCTCAATTCTAGAACAAAATTTGAAATGGGATTTCAATGCAAAGTGTACGTTGACATTGGATTTGGTGCAGGTGAACAGATTACACTTTTTTGACATATAAAAAGGCTCGTTCTCTCAGTAATGGAATCCACAGGCTAGAACCCACTGGTTTGTAGTATTTGTTAGTTTTATGGTTCAACAGAGAAACTGTTAAGCAATCATCCATTCACCCATTTCAACAAAGTGCTACATTCAGAATTACATTTCATGCTAGCTCAAAGCACAAGGTGTTGTGTTGACGGTTTTCATGTAACAAGGTCTCTAAGAGAACTTTTCACAAGCAGCTAGATTTGTAAGTAATGCCGCAGGAAAATTATAAAAACCACTGGCAGCATTTTCCTCCGGCATCATAAACTAGGAACAAGAATACAAAAACTAGTCAGTACTGTGAATAAACTACCGCCGGCCTTGGTTGACATCTTGGAAACAAAATGGAACCACACAGAAGATCCGGTTTGAGTTTCTAAATTCACATCACATGTTTAGCAAGCCATAATCAGAAAATATTACCATGTGAACTACTAAATAAAATAAATAGTCAAAGTTGATGGACTGTCTTGCATGCATCACATGTTCATTTTAATTTACATGAAATAAGCAAGAAAATGAAGAAAAAACCAAGTATATATATATATATATATATATATAAAGTCATAGGAACTTTTTGAGGAACTATAGCATAATAACGGTCGCTTTTCCTCAAAATTTTTCTACGTGGGGTTGAGAATTCAAGCTGAGGTCAAAAGAACTATGAAGCAATATGAAAAATCTTGTTTGCTGCCAATAATGTTCTTGTATTAGAAATTATATTGTAATTTCTCTAAATTTAATCCAAAAGAAAAAGTATAACATGAAGAATGATATTAAAATCAGTTCAGCTGAGCCGAGTTTCTGACAATTGTGCCTCAATCCACCCATGACAATTCTAATATGAAGTGCGCTCTAGAATGTAAAATTTTCATGAGGACACTTAAAATATTGCTTGAAATTCTTTAGACTACCAGCCCAAAGAGGATGGAACACACTATCTCTTCAGCTTTGATGATTGAACATTAGAATGTTTGACGGGGTGATTTGTTCAAGCAATCAGCATCCTCTAGAGCATTTTGGGTAAATTCGTCGAGATATTTTTAAAGTTCATCATGGCGCTGCGGTTGTTTCTTGTTCATTGCATCTAGTTTATGTTGTAGTTCCTATCATATTTCACAATTTACCCAATCTTGTTAGAAAATCAAAGGCAAGAGAGAAGAGGCTAACACTGCAAATTATAGAAAAACCCTAGAAAAATTACCTGAAGCTTTTCTTCTAGGCAAACAGCAGGGGTAGACAACAATGCCATGTATCTGCAATGACAAACTAGAAGTTAGACAGCATGCAGGAGACATGCACAGAGAGAGAGAGAGAGAGAGAGAGAGAGAGAGAGAGGGAAGGAGGAGTGGGAGAGGGAATTCTTACTCGCAACGGCTTGGTTCATCAACATCAGTAACCTCGTTTTCCAACCCACATCTAAGCTTGACCTATAAAACAATCCGTGTAGAATTGAATATATTAAATCTATCTTTTAATTCAAATTTCATTTTAATGACCATATTATCTTATTCACAAATCTTCAAATGCAAAACCCAGAATGTGTTACATGTATCCATTGCACATGCACATAATAACTGTTTCTATTGTATAGATTTGACAAAGTAAAAGTCCTCAATCACTTAAGAAAGAAAATTGAGAGATATGGAATTGCACTGAGCTATGACAAATCAAAGCATGGCCAACTGCAGTAAAGTTATAATAGTTACCTTCATACTTCTATCAGGCCCATTCCAACACTTATCGCCATTTGAAAATAGCATTATGCGGTATGAGTCCTCAAATTTATCCCAACTCCTATATAAGGAAAAAAAAAAAGGAAAACGACAGTGAAGAAAAACTACCAAGTTAAATCATCACAGACAGAAAGAAAGATGTTACAAAAAAGACATGGACATCATAAGGGTTGGCAACGATCATATAGGCACTTGACTTAAAGGAAACATACATTGATAACATAACTGGAATGGAATCAATCATTTGTAGTACAAACTAAAAGGCCTACTCACATGACTCAATCCCTTTTCACCCACCAAAATGGCACCTTAATTTTCCTCATTATATAAGACAACAGGGAAACCATATATGCAACTAATAGAAAAGAAAAAAAGGATTGTAAACACCTACCCAAGACGAGTCGTAGAGTGGCCCTCCTCTTGGGTAGCCTTTTTGTATGGACAGACTTTGTAAACATACCTGAAGCAAGATAGCCAAGGTAAGAAAATTAGAATTGAAGACAATTGCAACTACCTGGAAGATCTAAAATATAAAATAGAGAGAAATCCTGTAGGAGTAAAAAATATTAACTTGTTCTGCTTGCTCTCAAAACATCGACCATAGAATGAGTAGAACTCCTTCTCTGGCCCTGTAATATTAAACCTCAAGATCAGTTTAGGGAAGCCAGGGTAAAGAATTAAATGTTAGAGCATGAATTAATAAACGTAAGTTCATCTTATACCAACCAAAATCATGCTTAAGCTTTTGTGTCAAACTTGATATCCTTGACTGTATTTTAGACAACTTGTCACTAGACTCTTCATACTCCTTGCGGACACGAGCAGCCTCTAAAGAAGCAAAATAGAACAGATAACACATTTCCGTGCATAAATTTCCATTCTAACTTTAAAATAACATAAAGGAGTGATCCTTACCTGATTTGTCTACTGGAGTTTGGAACAAATTAACAGCCTGCAGAATATTCCTCACTGTTTGTTGTATCTTCTCCAACCAAGATGGATTACTTGGGGTTGTTGTCTCTAATAACAAATGTTAGACAACTCAGAGACTGGGGATTATGTTAGCCTAACCAAAAACAGCTAAAAGCTCTAAAGCAGATTTGACAACAGAGAATTTACTAGAAATAAGGACTAGCAAACCTGATGAATCCAATTCGTCATCAAAGTCAGATTTGTAGGAAGCACTAGTGTCATCGTGATCCTCCTCTCTATAAGTTTCATCTTCCATATCGTTGTCATCATATTTTTCAGCATTGTCATATTTTTCAGTGTCATCATATCTTTCAGAATCATCATCAGTATCTGTAGCATAGCCATCCTCTTCCTCATCATGGGTATCCTCTGGCATCTCTTCATGGCCTTCATGATTAATATCTTTTGCATCACTTTCCCCAGATTGCTTCTCAGTTTTTTCTCCTGTCCAACGAGAAGCAACAAGGCGACCCAACTCTTCCCTTGACAACTCAGTATTTTCAGATACATCATTCCCCTGCAGTAACATGCAAGCACGACTATCTTAATCTGACTGCATTCTTTGCTTGGGTCATTTGAAGCATATAATATGATAAGGGTGAAAATTACAAATATATCATATATCCATGTTGATGCATTGATGTAGAACAAGTCAGAAATCTATACTCATGTTAGGCATAGACACAAGAACTAGACTTCATTTTGGATATGTTATATTTTTTCTGGTCAAAACTGGATTAGGATTCTTTAGCTTATCTGAGACAGGTTACTACAACTTCAAGTTTCAATAATTATTGAGAAATTTACCACTTTCTTCTCTTCTTCAGGAGACGCCTGACGTTCAGCATCCGAACTTGTTTTAGGCTCCACAGCAGATTTGTCCTTGTTATTTGGCAAGACAGACTGGTCACTCTCTTCTGCCGCATGCTATATTGAGAAGGAAGAACATGTCAGAAACTTATATTTTTGCATTGAGCATCACTTCAGTGGAACTACTTTTGTGCAAGGAATAAATGAATTAGCAATGTCTTTATTTACCTGCTCTACTCCATTGAATGGTGTTCCTGGATTTTCATAAGTTACACTGTGTTTAGCTTCAGCTGCTGGATCATCACCAGCATGGTCCATAGCCTCACCCTATTAGAAAACTGGGTATGTGAGAACTTGAAAAGGACATTATTTGCAACAGCATGGAACAGTAACAAAGATATTCTCACTGTAAATAAAGCTTGACATGTGAACTTCTATATATACATATAAAAATAGCTGTATCCATGTTGAGAATTTATCTTATTAAATTTTTTGTATTTGAATCATATTCCTAACTTAGTAGTGAGTCTTATTTGAGTTGTTTTTCCAGTCTAGTTATAATAAGTTATAGTTAGTATAAATATGGGCCAATTGTAGCCTTCGAGACAGAGTAGTTGTTATTCAGTTATTACGGAATAAACTATTGGTTCGAGTTGTTCTTGTTATTTCTCAGTATTCATTTCACGACAATCTGCAGAATCAACCACGTGATTCTATAGAAGCAACAAGAATTTAGTTTATTGATTCTGCAGATTTTAGATTATTTCTTTATTCCAGGTATTCTTAGACAGGACGAAATATTGAAAATATCCCTTCTACTTCAATTTTACAATGAGCCCCACATGCAAGGCATCACTTGTGCAGGAACCAACAGGCAACTAAACATAGGCCTGACAAATGAGGTATCAAAGCAGAAAAACAAATTAAAATCTCGCTAACGAAGGAAGAAGAACCAGAACAAAGGTGAGAATAGTCAAAGTTTTAATTATTCAGAACAAAAATTACATAGTTAATCAAAGGTAGAGGGCAATGAAAGTGGATCAGTGAACCATAAGTAAGAAAATATTGCATCTTACAATAAGTTTGTGTATGTGTACATACACGGAACTTGAAGTGCAAAAATCTATACAAGATTAACAGACATTAAAAATTATTAAAAATTGATTCAGCAAGCTATTTTTCAAAAGATTTAATAATTTCAGATTAGAAACAATTACTCTGCACTTTGTTATAAATACACAAAAAAAGGAGGGTTCTCATGGGGTTTCCAGTACCAAATTTGAACTTTATTAAAAGCATTAACCCAGTTACGGACAAATGAGTGTACCCATTCCAAACCAAGGAAACAAATTATAATTTATCAGCTATCATGGAAATTTATTTGGTAATTTAAACCAACCTGATCCAAAGATGACTCCTCCAAAACATCAACTTTGTCGTCGTGTTTACTATCAGCTGGCTTGTCTGCACTGTCAGTATTCTCCTCAGCTTCATTTTTTTCTGACTCATCTTTCTCCCCAGATTCACTTTTCTCCCTTTGAACTTTTTCCTCAGATTTTTTCTTTTCCTCTTCTCTCTGCAGACGCTCTTTCTCCTCCGCCATTTCTATTTGTTCTTTATGGTCTACAAGGGAGTGTGAGCAAAATAATTATATGACAGTGGGCATTATATTAACAAATGATGATCAGTTAACACCCGTATAGCCAGGAATATAAGCATCTTACATACAGACAAGGTAATTAAGAAAGATTTATTATTCTTATCCATGCATCACAAGATCAAGAAGGTAATCAAGAAAGATAACATTTCATCGAAAACAATTAATAAAATATGAGAAAACAGAACAATCCAAAGAAGAGGTATATAAGGATAAAGCAGCTATTAGAACATTAGTATTAGGACTTACACGCTCACTTTGACTTTTGCAACACAAGTGGGGATAGAAGCGATAAAATACACATATGGTACACAAGGAAAAATAAATCAGGAGAAACGCACACAATGAAGACAACTTGTAGGATGAAGTTACTCTTGAGACATATGGGAAGGGTACTGGCATCAATATATAAAATGAAGATACTATGCATTTTCAGAACTTAATTCATAAAATGGTGGGCTCAAGTATTCTCATTCACCTTTTCCATTCATGATGATACTAGCTTCATGTTAAGCCCACTAGAAGTTTGTAATTCACTCAAGTTGACCATATAATATGTGGATCAACCAATTTATTCATTAATAAAAAATGCCCATGACAGACTATGGGTGCCACCTTACCCATTTTAACTTATACTCCTATTATCCTCATGGGTGGTGATTATCAAGATCAAATTAGATCTTGTGGAACCTTCTTGACACAAATATAATATATATGTTCACATACCGAATTAGCATTCAAGTTTGTGATATTAAATCAAACGAGTAAACAAATGTTATTAGTAGAGCTAAAACCTTGTAATGATTATCCGGGATATGGTTGAACAAAAGGGATATTCACAAGGTTGGGCACAAGGCATATAAAAACCATACCTTTAAGCTGTTGAACGAGCCCTTTGAGTATCTTCTCTTCATTTTTCAACTTTGATAGTTCTGCCTCATCATTGACTAGACTTTTTTTTGCTTGTTCGATTTCCTTCTTTCTCAAAACAACCCCCTCTTTATATGTAGCTATCTTTTTCTTCAATTTATCTCTAGCTACTCTACCAGCCTCCCAGCAAGTGTTTGGGCACTGTACTTTATCATCATACTCATCACTCCCGTCACAGCAATCTGCACATTATGAGCCGTTAAGGAAATCTGTAAGAACTTAATCTACCATACTTTGGATTACTCATCCACTTTGCTTCTGTTAAGGGTGAGAAACTGCGCATAGAATTACGAGGTCAACAAAAACTATATATTCAAAGATAGGTCATTAAACAAAGCTGAGAGTGAGTATTTTGGAGTCACTAGAATACTTACCACAAATGCCATCATTCACCCTGGAAGAAAATATCACAAGAGGAGAATGTCCAACATTTCGACAATAGAATTTTCCATTTGGGCATGCCGAAGTACCTATTACCCACAGAATAAAATTTCGATTAAGTAAGAAAATAGTTTTAAAGAAAGACAAGGAAACCTATAAACTTGAAAATTGGAGAAACTCTTAAATAAAATGAAGCACAACTTTCATATATAAACCAGATCGAGTAACCTACATTACTTTGTTGGACAAATTCAGTGATTATGGTGACATAGAGGCAATGAAAATTTTTTGGAGTCAAATAACACCAAAATACAAAAACTATCACTATGAAATTAAAAATAAGCTCCGCGTCCATTAAATTTAGAATCCCCGCAAAGTGAAAATTGGGAAAAAAAGAAGTGTTTTTTGTTAACAATGAAATTAAATGCAATGTCAGTAGTTCCAAAGTGATTATATATTTATATATAGATAGATATAAATCAACAAGTAATTTTCATACAAAAAAAGAAAATGCAAGATACAAAGTGAAATAAACTAAGAATGAAACAAAATAAAATGGTGGGAACCTGGCTCATCAGTGCCATCAGGGCAATCACAGAAATCGTCATTGAGCTGAGTTTTAGCGAATTTCTTGGATCCATCTTTGCATTTAATAGTATCTGATGAAGTCTTGTAATAATTCTCATCTGGGTATTCCAAAAAAAATCCATAAAAATCACAACCCCATATATTAAAATCAACAAAAAAAAAAAAACAAACTGAGAAAACAAAAGACCGACCTTGAGGAGAAATTCCGTAAAATGGGTCTTTGAGAAGAGAAGAAGAAGCAGTTGATCTGTTAATAATCGAAGGAGAAACCCATAATAAACTCAATACAACAGCACAGATGACTCTAGCATCAACAACTAATACTACTCTCATTTTTTTTTTCCTTTTATGCCAAATCAATCAACAAATGATTTGTTGCTGTCCAATGAAAAACTAGAAAAGAGTGAGCGAGAGAGAAAGTTATGGGTTCGAGAGAGAGATGAGTGAAGCGTTGTCAGTGATTGTTACGAAGTAAAAGTTGAATCAGTTGATCTCCTCGAAAGGAAAAGGTTGAATTCCCCTTTTTCTACGTATTTATATCCAAGATGATTAAAGTAATGTATATGATTAAGAATTAAAAATTTACTAATATATAGAAAATTTAGTCATCTTATTGATATTTACGATGCATAGTATAGTGTAGTTGGTAAAAGATAACATGATCAAATTTTCAATAAATTTTTTTAATTAGTTTTAAATTAGCTACTCATTTATGATTAACACTAAATAATTTTATTCTATAATAACCTATAAATATATAAAATAATATATATATATATATATATATATAAATAAATTTCATCTCTTCGAATCATTCAAGCGTACCAAAACAATTATATGTGAAATAAGGAAGAAACGGTGTCGTTTAAAATGGAATGAAAGATATTATACTTTTTCGTGAACAAACGCAGTATATAATGAAAGAAACCATTATCCAAAAGCTTTCAGAGCTGAACAGAGTTAAGAAGAAAAAGCTTTCCAAAGCGGTGAACCAGCAAACTCCAGTCCTTAAAAATGGTAACAAGTTCACTTTTAAGTTGTTATTTGAAAACCCATTTCGTATTTAATCTCCAAACTTCATTTTCATCTTCTTCCTTGAAAAATTTCGCACAATTGGTCAACTTTGGAACCAGAAACCGTCAATTATCCAGTACACGAAGCTCTGTTGTTACTTGCTCGGCATTTGCGGTACAAGAGACGTTGGAGAAGACGAGAGAGTCCGTCGTGACTAGTAATGCGAAACAAATGATGCCGAAGATTGATAAGAGCGGCAGGTTTTGCAGCCCCAGAGCCGCCCGTGAGCTGGCTCTGTACGTATTTCTTGTTTCTTTATTTGCTTCTGTTTTTCTCCCTCAAAATTGGAATTTTTGTATGCAATTGAATTCTACGTAGGAATTAGTAAGTGAAAGTTCTTGCTTTTTTCCTTTAGAGATTGAATTTTTATGTGTCTGGAGTTAATGCTTTGTGGGGAATACTGGCAGATTAATTGTATATGCGGCGTGTTTAGAAGGGTCTGATCCGATTCGGCTTTTTGAGAAGAGAGTTAATTCTAGAAGAGGTAATGCCTAATATGTTGCTCAATCTGCCTTTATCATGTTTAATTGCTTGAAATGATATAAGGTGATGGTGAATTGCTTGTTGTTTTGGAAGATTTGGAAATCTAATTAGTTTCTTTTCAATTTATACATTCAGAACCCAGCTATGAATTCGACAAGACTGCTTTGTTGGAGTATAATCATATGAGCTTTGGAGGCCCTCCTGTGACAACAGAAACGACTAAAGAGGCGGATGAGCTTCTGCAAAATGATGAAGAAGAGTCTGCAATTGGTAATCATGCATTTGAGAAACACTAAATTTGGAATGAGTTATTTTTTCTTGAGTTCATAGATAGAAGCAAAAGTTAGTAAATTCATGCTAATGTGAGCTTATCTGACTATAATCAAAATAGACTAATGCTTCTGCATGAGACATAGCTAATCTTAAAAATTCTACGTGGTTTTTTTTTCGATGTATCTCAATCTATGAGGCATGGAAAATTGGAGTGTGAACACAAGAGAACATGTATCAACTTTTTGTATATTTCATGTAGGTTCTGCATAAATGGATAATTCATCATTTTGTGAGTTTGCATCAACTTATTGATTTCTGAATAATTGTTTTCATTTGTCTTTGTATGATCCTAATTCCACGACGAATTTTTACCTCAGAAGCAGAAGTTCTTTCAGCTCCACCGAAGTTGGTGTACAGCAAATTACTGTTGCGGTGAGTCCCTAACGATATAAGTTGCATGTCTTCATTATCTCATGAAAATATTGGCCTCAATCAGTGCCTTCATTTACATCCTTGCGTCTAATTGTTATTCTTTATTGCAGTTTCACAAGGAAGCTTTTGGTTGCAGTTGTGGATAAGTGGAATAATCACGTCCGTGTTATTGACAAAATCGTCCCACCAAATTGGAAGGTCTGGAAAATGGTTTTTATTGTATGCATTGCCTCATTTCAACATTGCTTTTTGCATGGATGATACTCGTATATAATCTCATGAAAACTTCAAACTGTATGCCAGGCATTGATGCCTCTGTTTTATGTTTCTTGACTTAACCAATTTAAACTTCTTTGGTCTTTCTCTAGGAAATTCTTTATCATATGATTTTGTAAAAATTGAGGGAAGATGTCTACTAAAAATCTCCATTGCCATCAATCACCTGGAAAGATTTACTACCTCGTGTGAATTATGATGTCACATGAGGCATGTTTGTATGCATCATGCAAGATATTATCAGTCTTTAGAATAACTCCAATAAAGTGTGCTTTTCAGTTTTTGTAAGTTGAGAAATGCAACATGATTAGCATACGTTATAGTTGTGAGCATTACACATTTGAGAATAGGCGACATGAGCAAATTCCTTTAGAGTTTATTTACCTTGATCACTTTGGTCTAATCGGTAGACATATTTATATATAGCTTTCATATGTCTTACCCTTGTCGGTATACTTTCAGGATCAGCCGGCTGGAAGAATTTTGGAGCTTAGCATTCTCCATTTAGCCATGTCTGAGATAACTGTTCTAGAAACACGGCACCAGATTGTGATTAACGAGGTACGTCTCTCATTCCCCTCATCCCTAACTGTTCATTTTTTTGCTTCTCTTTTGTAATAATCATAACACTTTAATTCTCTTTAATATACTGTACTATTCTTGAAGGCTGTTGATCTTGCAAAACGATTCTGTGATGGAGCAGCGCCGCGTATAATTAACGGGTGTCTTCGGACCTTCATGAGGGATCTCGAAGAAACTGCAAAAACTGAAGCTTCAGAGGCTAACCCGGACATTCCATCTGAAGTATGAAGTGGTATTATTTCAAGACCATTTTCTGCTCAGATTTTGTTCAGAATCTCGGGATTAACATTGTCATCTGATTGTGTAAAACCTGGGAAGAACTTCTGTATTTGTATTAGTTGAAAGTTGCCACAAAAAGCTGAGACTGAATCAGATAAGTTCTGGTAAAGAAGAAGACTTGACATGACAAACAGACAATAGAGCATAATATATTATATGTATATGAATATGAATATGATTATGTTGCAGTTTTTAATCTTCTTTTGTAGAATGAATGTTAATGTTGAATTTTTGTTTTTTAGATAATGAAATCATGTTCGCTATTCTTATTGAAATCACATCCATGCTCTCCCTTCTTAATTCTCATTTTACATATAAGTCGAAGGTTAATTAACATTATTCCAATGTTTAAAAAAGATTTTGTAACTCGTCTATTTACGTTACCCCAAATGTCAAGCCTATGGATGAATTGTAGAATCCTAACTTACTGACTAATTAGTTCTAAAATTCTGGAAACAAAGACAAGTGCTTCAAGTGTTTGTCAATGGTAATAGATTGCACCACCAATTAAATAGACATTTTTAAAAAGTGCTTAGCAATAGTTGTGCTTGTGTATTAATTCTCTCAAGTATTATGGTGTAGGATGTATATGTTTGTCTTGTGCAACATCATTGGCATTGCTGTGGATTCTGCAATCAAAATGAATCCCGACCCGAGCTCTTCCTTGTTTCAAATTCCATTAGCAATTTTCTTGATGTACATACATTCTGCGATTTATGTAATCATCGCCATTTCTGTTTTGTGTTATTATTAAATGAATTGATTTACCTCCTACTAATAAACAAATGTTGCATGTAAATTGAGCATATTAATTAATTATTACATGCCATTGTAACGTTGGAAAATGAAAACCTTTCTCACTGGCGTACTGGTCTCTCTTGTCTTTCTCCAGATGATAATGCAGCTGCTTAAGAAGATGCACCATTTCATACTAGCAAGTATTTTGTTCTTGGGTTTCACTGAAGTTCAATGTGCAAACAGTAACTAATTAAACTAAGAGATCAGCTACACGTCGGCGTTTCACCATCTTTATGATTGCATGTCGAGGTCCGTTTGCAAAATGTTCTTGATTCACGCTCACACTCTAGTATGTAATGAAAGTAGTCACCATATATAGTATAACACCACCTAGGCTCACAAATGAATGCTTGCTTTCATCAATCTCTTTTTACTTTTAGTACTCTCTCGGTACGAGCATATTCGTATACGTGCTTGTTAGAGCTTATGTAAAGCCCAACTTACATCCCAGTTGGGCCAACACAAAACCAACGGCCCAAATTATTCTGATCTTTCTAGGGTTTCTTTTCTCTTCTTCTATATTTATCACCCATCACCGAAAAAATTTCGGCAGTCTCCGTTGCTTTCATCTTTCTATTCGTCTTCGATCTATTTTCAGTTTCATTGTCTTATTAATTTGAAATTGTGGATTATGGCTTAATATTGTTGCAATTGTTTGGTTCGAATACTGAATCAAAGAATCTATCGTTAGGCCGGATTGAAGATCCGTTATACATACTCCAACTCGTGTATGTATAAATCTACTTTTAGCTCCGTCTTTTCTTCTTTTAATCAAATCTATTTTTTGGAGGTTGAATGATGATATGAATCAGACGGATTCCCATTGATTTTTAGCAAACATGAGATCAACAACCAGCTACTTCTGACTTCCTCCATTGAAACATAATTGTGTTTTCCTTTCTTTTTGATTTGATGTTTAATTTTAGGGTTTTAAAATTGAATTGGGGGTAATTTGTATTTGATGAATTGGCCGGTGATGTTAATAATAATATTTGCTACTCTTGATGGGGGAATTTTTCTAATTCCTTCATCTGATGATTCGTACCACCAAGATCTCTGAGGCCCTTTTTTGTTTTACCTCTTCTAATAATAAAGATTTGGTTTTTATTTATTTATTATTATTATTTCAAATGCAATGTGATTGTTTTCTTTGTAAAAATATGGTTTTTGGGTTTCTCTTTTTATGGTTTCGGAGATTGTATGTGGAAGCTCAGGATTGAAGGCATACCTGAACTCAGGACCATTGTTAATGGATTGAATCATATTCTGCCCAATTATTTGCAGGAATGCGGATAATGTGGAATGACAACAAAAACATACGATTTTGGAAGATGGTGTAAAAACACTTATTTGCTCACATTTGAACCAACACCTGCAAGAATAACTAGAACTTCACTTATTTCTCCTCCCGCTCCCGTTTGTGTGAAAGTTCATTTGTTTATGATGTTACATGTTAATCGAGCTGTAAGATCTGAACTAATCCAGGTGCTAGTAATTTACTGTTGATTTGATTGCATCTAATATCTGCATCCAGAACAAGGAGTGGTTTCTTTGTTGGCAAGAGTAAGCTGAGATTCATTCAACAACTCTTGAGTTAGAAGGATTCATAGGAACTTACCTTATTCTTCGTGGGCATGTAGAAGGGTTCGAAAACAAGAGGGAAGGGAGTGTCCAGACCGCAAACTCGAGCCACCGGAGCTTCTAACTGCAATGCATTTCACCATTTCAGTCAATAAACAGTATCATCTTAATAGTACATTTCTAAGACCTCTCCAGCATGCATTTTGCCGAATTAAAGCAAACTGATGACAGTATCAAGATAACATGATGCTTCGCCTAGCGAGATCTCAATTTTTCGTTCATTTTGAGATAGAGATTCCTGTGTAGAATAATTAGACTGTACAATAGACTCGTAAACTTCACCAAGACCATCAATACAGATAAATATATTGTTCATGGAAAAGCTATGTCCATAACTGAATGTACTATTTTCCCTATGGAAATGCTGTAAACTTCACCAAGACCATCAATACAGAATATATATATATATATATATATTGTTCAAGGAAAAGCTATGTCCAGAACTGAATGTACTTTTTCCCTATGCAAATGCTGTAAATAAGTAGTATACCCACTTTAAGAACCAGCTTCTCACTTTCACAAAATTAACATCCTGGACAAGAAGAAAGAAGCCCAAGTGTGCGAGAGTATGCAAGTTGAATTCAAATTTAAGTAACTCCAATAGATATCCTAAATAATTATCAGCCTACAGAATTTATTCAAATTGTTATTGGCACCAATAATCAACAAAAACAAGCTTGGGTAGATTAAATATCTAGAAAGAAATAAAAGAAAAAAGAAGCATGCAGAAAGTGATCACCCTTAAGAAGCAACGTTCAACAATAGATGCCGAGATTTCAGCACCAAAACCTCCGGTAACAGGAGCTTCATGACTGATCTGCAGTGAGAGGAACAAAACACATCAACTACACCAACCAATTAAATCGAGAAGCGTATTTGTGTGAAGGTTCTATCCTTACAAGTAGTCTTCCGGTTTTCTTGACAGACGCCTCTACCGTTTCCTTATCCCACGGTATTATAGTTTTCAGGTCTATCAATTCACAAGAAATCCCTTCCTGTAAAAAATTCGCAAGGATCAAATAACTATTGAGAACCAAAATCCTTGGCAAAAGCATTTCCCAGTGCTATAAGTAATATTACATTAAATTTTATTGCATTATGAATGGGATTAATTAGAATTAGAAAACATAATTATCTAGAAAAGTTAATTAATGGATGCAAAACCTTACAATATTTGTTTACCATTGCATATGGTCTGTGAAATTTGGTATAATTCATATATATTAAGAAAATTTAAGAGCAATAGAATCACATACCTTTTCAGCATCTATACAGGCTTGCTCCATAATAGATAGTTGCGCTCCCCAGCCAACAAGTGTAATGTCACTGCCTTCTCGAATCACCTAATAATTTGCATTTGCATTTATTCAGCTTCTGAATTATCCACTAAAGATAATTATCATTGAAGATAAATCTACCTACCTCTGCCTCAGATAAAGGCAGCATATAATCATCATCGGGAACCTCTTCTACAGACAAACGGTAAAGCCACTGAATACCAAAGACATTTACATGATATCAGTTACAAAAATTATCAGTTGATAATTGGTATCAAAGAATCACTGAATTTGAGGTGAATGAGTACAGTACCTTTGGCTCAAAAAAGACAATGGGGTTTGGATCGCGAATGGATGATAGCAATAAACCTTTTGCTTGTCGTGGGCTTCGAGGTATGACCACCTATAAATTCACCATTTAGGATATTGGAAAAAATGCAGAACATGGTATATTTTTAAAGGGAAAGTTCCAAAAATTCAGCTCCCTTGCAACAAGATCCAGGGACCAATATCAAGCGAAAAGTTTTGAATAATCTCACAGTAAAGTAAAATAGTTTCTTTGGATTCCTGGAGAACTGCAGTTAGCATCTAGAGCATTGCACCTCGGGGGGAAGGAAACGATAACCGGAAGAAGAAAAACAATTAAAATTCGAACTAACTCAAGGAGAAGGAAATTTACTTTGAGACCAGGAACGTGACAGAAGAAAGCTTCGGGGGATTGCGAGTGATAATGTCCACCATGGCCCACAGCTCCATAAGGGGTTCTTATTGTTAATCCTGGAGAATCACACAAAATCTTTTCAAGGCTCAAAAGAGGGCACGGGAAAGAGAGAGAAGAAACAAAAAAAGACAGAATCAAAAGGAAGTGGTAAAGGCTAAAGGCAGTGATATATTACCTCCACAATTAAATTGATTTCCACTCCTGTATCTGAACTTAGCAGCTTCATTGACAATCTACCAAGAAAAATTATATCAACTTAAGGTGAACAATGGAGTTATAATTGAACTTAGATTCTGTAAGAAAGCTTTACCTGATCAAAAGCTGGAAAAATATAATCTGCAAATTGAATTTCTGCTATAGCTCGATTTCCCTATAAGACATGAAATGAAAGCACGAGTTACGTATATCATTTTAGAGTTCAAAAAGAAACGATGCGGGGAATGTTTCCAGAGCTTGTGCATTCTATAGACAAAATTCGCAAGCACACCATGGCAGCCAGACCGATGCCAAATCCAACAATGCCCTGCATACAAGAAAATTATATGGAAATTTTCAAATATGCATAGCTCAAAAGACTAATAGAAATAAAGAAAGGAAGTAAAAGGACCAAAAAAAACATAAAACAATAAGATTCCTGTGTCTGCATGTGTGAAATATTGAAGAGTAGAGAGAAGCTTTTGACACCTAATGGATGCTATATATGAACAATGTCACCGAGAATAGATTGTGAAACTGTAATACCTGTTCACAAAGAGGGGTATTGAAAACCCTACTTTTACCAAATCGATCAGCTAATCCCGTTGTGCATCGGAAGACCCCGCCAAAGCCCACATCTTCTCCAAATACATAAGCACTGGGAGGAAACGAATCATACCATAAGCAAACTCACAATGACAAAAACTCAAACAAGTCAAAAGAGGCACAAATAATGTAAAATAGCAAAAGTAGGCAACATTTTAACAAGATAACACTTATATTGCAAAATAAATGAAAGCACATCAAAATCAAAACATCTGAGAGACATTTAAGCCGAGCAGTATTAGATAATATGATTCAATCACACTGTCCACACTATTCCTACGCCAATCCTGATCAAATTCACGTATTATCTTCTTCAAGTTTTCATTTTCCTTCAATGAATGCTCACTACAGATCGAAATCTATATATGTATACACACAAACACAATACCAAACCAGTTTCCAAATGAAGATGATCATCAAGGAATTCCAAATCACAGATCAGATATCCAAAACATTCAGACAGACAATTCACCGAAGACGACAAATTCAAATCCGGATCCAAAAACTCAATCTGGGTATTCTCAAAAACACACCGTGGATCTGTTTCCAAGGCGATGTGAAGAGCCTGATTGATGGCAGAGTACAAATTCAAAGACTTTCCACCTCCATCTTGCTGTTGTTGAATCAACTGCTTTTCACAAGAAGTCGAAAATTTTCTGCTTGAAAAGGAACCCACCAATCTCCTCCCAAATATTCTGAAACCAGTCAACATGTCTGAAATCTCCACCAAGATTATTTGGTTGAGTTAGACAAATGCTTGGATTATGTTCATGTTTATGTAACTAAAAGACGGTTGAAATGTTAGGTTGAGTTTGAGCTGAGTTGTCTTTTGTACACGAGGCAGTCCAATCACATTATCATTTTTTAAAACAAATTTATTTTTTTTGTTTTTATTTATTTATTTTAATGTATGACATTGTTCACTTTGTAATATAAAAATCAAATAAAAAATTGAAGTAATCAGCCATATCATGTTATGTGTAAACTATATTGGAAAATTATCGATAAAATTTTTTTAAAAAAAATTAAATTAAATTAAGTTTCTTGGACTTTCTTGAATTCTCATCTCACCATCCAACACATTTCACTACTATAATTTTGCAACCGAATAATCCATTAACTACTAAAATTTTGCAGCAACCCAACAATCCATTAACTACTAAAATTTTGCAAACCCAATAAACTATTGCTTAGCCCGCCCCTCAATTTTAATGCAAAGAAATCAAAAAACACTTTCTTGTAGCAAAACCGTTTTACTCGCAACACCATTGATGGAAATTCCTCCCTAATATCCATGAAACTGTTTCGAACAAGAACAGAGGTAGCAGGCAAAGCAAACACTAGTTGATCTGCCTTGATCAAAGTAAAAAATGACATAATCAGGGGATATTCTAATGCGGTCGACCTTCTCAGACAGATATCAATAACGCTGGAGCTATGTCAATATTTCGTATAAAGAAAGGAAAGATTATAGAATCCAATAAACAGGAGAAGACTATTGTAAAAGACAACTCTATTCTTTGCTTACTCAATATGAAAAGCTCTCTATTACATTGCAATAAATTTCCCACCTTGTCTCTCTAGCAGCTCTCTTAGAAAATACAAAAATGCAAAGCTGCTCCGCAAGAAAGAGATCTAGACTTACAAGACAGGAATAAGAAACCCCAAACATATTTGAAAAGAAAATAGCATAATGTAGAAACATTTAAAAAAAATTAAAATAGCATCCCTAAACCCAAAATCCTAGCGGATGAAAGCTTGTTAGAAGATGAACCACTATTTAAAAAGGAAAAAAAAAGAAAAGAGCCTGTCACAAAAGAGATAGGGCATACTACTTGGATTCTTCTGAGAAATCCATCCCTCAATGAATTATTGGCTCTTAAAGCAGCAGGGCAGATTCAATAAGGCAGCCTGAGTCATTACAGATAACCAGCCAGAAGTTGTTTCTATACCATTTCTGAAACCAGCAAAACTTATGAGAACTCCCAATTAATCTGACCACCTTTTTCTGTGCAGCTAAGGCTAACAACCATTTGCAACTCCATTTGCCAAAATTGGCTTGTCTGAATTTACAACTGGTTTAGCTGTAGCTGCCTTGTGGGCATCTCCAGTTTTTGCAACTGATCCGTTCTCAGAAATCTTTGAGTCCCCATTAGTCTGAGCAGTTAAAGTGGGCTCTTCGCTCAAATTGGAGGCAGCTTCAGATGACTTCTGCGACTTTAGCTCCCCATTAGCCACTTCTTTCTTCTCATCAGCAGGCTTTCCTTCCCATACCTGCATTGCCAAAATCAAGAGCATGCAAACAAAGTTGAGCTTCTGTGGCAAAAGATTTCACCAAAGAATAAGAGAATAATACCAACAGACAAGAAAATCAGAGATTTTAAACTTGTCTACGGGTAAGGAGTGTATATCTTGCCTGTTTCTGAAACTGCTGTTGTTTAGCCTTCTTTTCCTGAATTGTTTTCTGGCGAGTCTCGTAAAACCCAAAATCGTCAAGAATGCATGTTTTACATGAGTGATCCTTGAATATTTTGATCAATTTAAGCCCCTGCTCTAACTTGACCTGCAAGACCCCATCAAGCTTGCTGTTTAAAATAGAAAAAAGAGCAACAATTCAATTAAAGACATATAACTTGCAAAAAATATAATTTACCTCTTGAGTGTCCCTGCTGTTAGTGACAGGTTTGTTCTCGTTGTTCTTGAGAGTAATGTGCTTCAACAAACTATTAGGTACATCTTTTACAATGTGCCACTTCACCGGAAAGCAGCCAGTCCACTTGTCTTGTTGCCAGTACTCCACATTCTTATTAAAATCAACTGGTCCAGCCATCTCCGCAAGGCCAACAAATTGCCCACTAGTATTAACCTGTGAAAGAATACAGAACCAATAAGCTAATACCACCCAAACTAGAGAAGAAAATACATCAGATTAGGTTTAGTTTAATCATCAGATTCTCACCGAGAAGAAAAGAAACACAGGGCAGCTGCCAGACTTCTGAGCCTCCTGGTATGCGGCATCAAGCTTCTTGTTGCCATTGGGGGTGCTGGCCCAAACATTGTACTTGATGCTTTTATGGACATCGTCCTCGCTGTATGACTTAATGACAAAGAATTTTGCATCAGTGTACTCCTCGGGGAAATCTGCTTTATTGTATTGTTCTTGGTCTGGAATCAAACTAATCTTTTCTTTCTCCTCATCAGCAGTCCCATTTGTTAGCACATTCTGTTCTTTGACTGCCAAGGCAATGGGTGCTGAACCCTTTAGGTTCTTGGAGCCCTTGGCTCTAGGTCCCCTATTAAGCTCATTCATGCCATCCATGTTTTCATTACCATAACCAAAGTAACCACCACGTCCTCTAGATTTAAACTTGCCATCAACAGCCAACCATCCACGACCATTTGTTTGCGAATCATAGCCATTGGAGCCATAACCCATTCCAGATCTAAATGTGTTACCATACTGACCATATAATTTGTTAGGATACATCCTATTCACATTCATGAAACCCTGTGCCGTACCCATGCCAGACATTGGTCTTGGATGGTGCAAACCCTGTATAGCAAAGAGAAATTTCAGAAGTGAATTAAATAATGATCTCCTTATATAAAATAATCCAACAAATACTGGCCTGGCAAGGCAAACGGCCCAACAAACAAACCGAAATGGCAATGAAAAATATTGAAAGTTAATCTTGCATACCATGTAATGGGAATTCGGACGATAGTTCTGATTTCTAGAAGATGCAACATTATTGACATTTGAAATTGAAGAATTGAATGTGTTGTTTGCAACTGGCCGTACATCTGATATCACTGAAGCATCCAACCATGGAATAGGAGACCTCATCCCATCAAGATTATACCTAGGATCTTGATAACCAGAAGCAGGACCATGTCCAGGCACAACACCCCTTCCATATGTATTACTTGAATTAAATGAAGATGTTTTATACGTTGGTTTAAAGGGAGTTGAGCCATTAATCCCCTTCACACCTCCAGCATTTGCAACTCCATTGGATTTCCCATTGGTAGTTTCTACAGGCAAAGGCTTCTGGTCAGCAGCTGCAGATGTGGGAACATCCCCCGGCGTAGGAGCAACAGGGCTCGGGGAGTACGGACCACTGCTGGGAGTAAGTGGCTGGAAATAGTGTGGATACTGATAGTGCTGAGGTCCATATAGCTGACCATCAGTTCCCATGGTCGGAACTGGTGAACTTGCCGGTGAATATGGTGCATAGGGTGCATACCCATAGCCATGGTGATACACAAGCGACCCATTATCCCCATAAACTCCCTGAGGACATAACATAACAACATAACAAACCATTAGAACAGGAAAAAAAAAAAAAAAGCACAACATCGCATAGAAAAACCCATCAAATTAATTGATTAAACATCATAACTTACAGAAGTCATGTCAACTCCTTCTTGACTTACATATCTTGAATATTCTTCCCACTCGTTAACATTCCCATCATACCCTACAGGAATTTATAACCAGGTCAATGCCACATCTATATACCCATTCGACATAATAATATAAAACAATGAAGGACATCTTCCCCAGTAAGATATTTGGATTTCTTCAAAATAGATTATCCTATAGAGTAAAGGTCAATGCTTACCCCCATAGTAGTAAGCAGTTGAGGGATAACCATTCGGGAGATAGCACATACTCTGGTCCATAAACTCATTCGGAAATGGAGTGCCAGTTCGCTCTAATGGGATCTGACCATTAGCATTAGCAGAATCAACAGACCCAAACTGATTAGCTGCGGCCTGCATGGAAAATTCAATCAAACATAAAACTCAATAATTTGCATCATCGTAAAAATAATCCCACAGACGTCCCAAAGCCAAAAATAACACTGAATCACTGTGCACATAAATTACCTTTTTGGTAGGCTCAGCAATTTCAAGTGTCTTGGTCTGCGAATCTAGTGACAATTTCTGCAGCAAATCTGAAGCTTCTATTGGTAGAAAAAGTAAAGGAAACATCTTTATAACCAAAAACTAATATTGAAATTGAAGCTAGACTCCACTACATGCTTCAATTTCCAAAATTTCAATAACAAACAATCCATATCCTATAAATAATATAATTCAAGCTAAAATACAATAAGCAGAACATAATTCTGAATTCAATCTTTGACTACTAAAATTAAGATCCTTGGCCAAAAACCATACAACTATCATACCACATCAAAACAAGTAAACAAGAACACTAAAACCCACCTCAAAATTTGCCATAAATATAAATTCTTCTGAATTCTACAAAAAGACATGGACAGAATGCAACAAACAATATTCAACAATTCTACGCATCAAACACTTCACAATACAACAAAATTTCACAAACTCAAATTCAAAAAGACACAAATCAATAAACAAAAAGCCCAAAACCCAACTTGTAGCCGGATCTATATCATGTACACGCCAAGAAGAAACCATAAACCAAAAATTAACTCAACCCCAGTTCGATCCAGATGAAAAACAAGGAAATTAAATTATACCCAGATCGGTATTTCGAAAAAGGATACGATCTACAGCCGGAGCAACGGTAGTAGCCATGAATAACAACAGATCTTGATCTTTCTCGATACCTTATCTTATAAAACCCTAAAAAATAAGAAATTGAACCGGGTTTGAAAGATTGAAGAACCCTAGAAAAGAGAAAGTAAATGGGTGCACTCTTCTCACCAAAAGCTCACAGCCGCCAAGGGTTTGGGTTTAGCGAAAGAGAGGGCTTTGACATCCAAAAGCGGTGATTCAAATAGCACCACGAACTCTTCCTTTTCTCTCTCACCCGCGGGTCATTTTATGATCTCATCACTGCAATTTCATTGGTCATTATTTCCACGTGGAGTTTCATGAGTGGCTTATACCAATTTGATTTTTTTTTTAAGTTTTGTTTTGTGAGAGGGTGATATGGATTTGGGTGCCTTAGTGGGTAATACATTTTCAAAATCTTGTGGTGGAAGTCTTTGAAACCCTAATTGTAAAATCACAAGAGTTTTGTAATTTTGGTCTACCTTTTTGTTGTTGGGCCTTATATTTATTAGGGCCCTATTGGACTTTTTTGTCATTTAGAGATTGATGTTGACAATTTTTTTTCCCTCTAAGGTGTTGGTAAATAAAACTTTGTATAACTTCCTCTTTTGAATATTGGCTACTTTTGGCTAATAAATATTACATACTTATAATAGATATATCATGATCTTATCAATCATATATAAATATATAGACATCCAATGATTTAAAGTAGGATGTGCATAGTAAAAAGTATATACTATTTATGAATTACTCATATTTTAATATGTTTTTTTTATAATTATGTAGTCAATGTATAAATTCTTAAATTCGGAAAAAAAATAATAATAATCTACTCAAATATTAAACTTACAATTTTCAACATTAAATTTGTAATTTACATATGAGTGTTTGTATATGTGACTTGTAATTATTTAGTTTTTCTTGTACACAAATTTATATTGAGTAAAATTTTATGAATGTAAATTGAAGGAATTACTAATTCTTTAATCTTATATAAGTAGGAAGCCTTTGATGTAATCTTATTTATATAATTATTTTCGTATTCTCGACATGAATTTAATTAATATTGATTAAGTCATTGGTGGATTTTATTTTGTTGAAGTTCATTTGACACTTGTGGAATAAGAAAAAACAAGCAATTAAATAAGAAATATTCTCATGTATATATATATATAT
>JAXCLQ010000005.1:4129135-4151255 GCA_035584115.1 Cedrela odorata | reverse complement strand
TATATATATATATATGTTTATGGCAATTGGCATTATTCTAAATTCATAATTTGATACCTTATACTAGTAAAATCATTCAAAGGAACTAGTGTTTTAATAACATTATCATGAGATTAGCATATATATCTCATTCATGTAGGACTCCTAATCCCTTATTTAAGTTGGGATTTATCACATATATTATATACTATTAATCGTAATGGCTCATCATGATATGATCCTCAAGAGTTAAATTCTAATAGGCTAGATTTTTAATTCATATTTCATATACAATCTCAAAAGTCAATAGTTGAAGCATTTAAATATAATTTTTTTACATAAAAAAAATAGATAGATTTTTATTAAGCCATGATAAGCATGATGACTACCGGAAACACAAAGCCATGCACAGTATGTAAGTGTAACTAACTCACACATATTCAAAGAGTGAAACAGTAATCACTTAATGTAAACAATATAAAACCCTAAATGCTTGAATAATGAGTTACAGAATCCAACTGGCTATTGTTCACAAAAACAACCAATGGACTTCTCACATGGTGGAATCCATCTGTCCAAACAATCTCACCAAAATCATATCTCCCTTGAGACCTCTTCAATGGCTTCAAGCTCACAAAGTAAGAAACTTCTTTCTTAAACCATGAGAAGAACAAAACCCTAGGCCAAACCACAACCTCAACCCCATCAGGATGAACTATGCTAGCAAAGTAAATTGAATTCTTATTTTGTCCAACATTTCTAACGGTTCTCTTGATTGTGATTGTAGAAGATTGCAGATTTGGAACTGTGATTGATGGGTAATTTATGCTGGTTTTGTACTGTGACTGTACATGTGTGCAGCTTTTGTTTGTTCCTCGAGAGGGAAGGATTATCTTGTTTATTTTCTCAGTTGTGTAGCCATTGTTGCAGAGGAAGAGAATGTAGTCATTTGGTTTTATGTCATAGATGAGTCCTGGATCCATTGCTTTTAATGGGTTTATGTGGCCGGCCCCGACGTCGAAGGGATCGGAAACTTTCATCGATCCGTCGGCGAGAATGCTGTCATGAGTTGTGTCTCTGGTGAAAGCTGAGGATAAAAGCAAACAAGTAATAATCAACATGATTTCCATTCAAATAGTCAGTAATTTAATATGTTATCAGAGTTTAATTTTTATGTATAGTTAATCAAAATTAACATGATAAATTAGTCAAGTAACTTAATTACAAGCACACAAAAAAAAAAAAAAAAAATTCTTGATTGAAAATTTTATTTTCTTAATTATTTACCTGTGGTCATAAGAGCAGATCTAATGGCGGCCGGGGACCAGCCGGGGTGAGCCGATTTGATAAGGGCAACAAGTCCGGAGACATGAGGGCACGACATCGACGTTCCGGACTGGAAATTCCAGTTCACCGACCGGCGATCAGACGGCAACGGAGTCGGAGGAGTGTTGGGAGGCCATGCAGCTAGTATTCCAATTCCAGGAGCGGTAATGTCTGGCTGTTGCAAGGAAACATTGAGCAGAAATGATCAGTTTCCATTTCGTCCAACAGAAGTAAAAATACAGAATCTTTTCCGCGACAAATTTAATAAAACCTTGAGAATATCAGTGGAAATTGAGCTTGGCCCTCTGGAAGAGAAGTATGCGACTGTTGGTGCTGGTGTTTTTCCAATACTTGTTTTACTTGGTTTTATTTGCACTATAGGAAGCCTTCATTGTCACAACAATATTCATATCAGACTTTATAAAATGAAAATTTGAAATAATACATAAAGTTGTAATTATAAATCTCATCATTAACTATGTTTGCTTAGTGCCTGTTAAATATAAATCTCATTGTTTATCTATAAAGATATAATATGTCAAATTAACAATTTTCAGACTATATGCTTACTTTGGAAATTGAACAAGATAGTCACGAAGTTCAGTTCCTTGAGCAATGTCAATACGAACAGTTGGGATGATATCAACTTCAGCAATTTGTCGAGTCATAGGCTCAGCAAAGATCAAACCAGATGCATTGGCTATCTTTGTAGCTCCTTCTGCTTCTTCAATTTTCACTGATCCTACGGTGGAGAAGCATAAAACTACTCTCCCAGTGGCTTTTCTTCCCCTCCAGTTCTCCAACTTGCAAATCCTGAAATTGTAAATCCAATGCAAGAAAATAATTAACATCTTGCATCAATCATATCTTCTAATATTTGATATGCATCATGCATAAGTTCACATATATGTAAACTATCTTTTAGGTATTTATATAAACTGGTAAAATTATTATCTTGAATTGGGATCTCAACTAAAAAAACATTAAAATTATTATAAAATATTGTTTATTTTGCTAAAGTTCCAGTCAAATTCGCACAAAAATATCGAGACTCAATAGCATCTCTCTCTCTCTCTCTCTCTATATATATATAGACATAATCTTGCATAAAGTGAGTATACTCCTTTATCGCGTATATAAGATGTATTCAAGACTCTCTAATGAATTTACTATTACAAAAAAGGCATAAAACAAATCGTGTAGTGAGAGGCAGATACCCATTGACGAAGTAAGTATATGCTTCTACCAACTTTGCCTTAATCTCTGTGGTGATTAAGCTTTCTCCCTGCATAAATTAAAAGAAACTACAAAATTAGTTCTTGCAAATTGCATACATTAATACTTTTTTTATATAAATTTTGGTACAATGAGATTTTTTTAATTAAAATAGAATAAAATTATATTACATCCAAGATTATAAACAAGCTTGATTTGGGTGAAATGATCATGGTATGGTGGCCCTCTACAGTTGGTCATTTATCAATTAAGTTCACTTGGGTCACCAGAGTCAAAAGTTCGTCATTTATCATTGAAGTTCACTTGGGTCACCTGAGTCAAAAGATAGTCATTTATCAATGAAGTTCATAGCAAAAAGATAGGGAGAGAGAAAAAAAAAAAACAGAAAACATAAAATGCAATCCTGGTAATGATTATTGAATCCCTAATTAATTTTCATTGACAGAAATCTATTGGTCTTCTAGGTAGCATTAACCCTAAAAGTATCAAAAAAAAACAAACAAACAAGATAAATAGATCGATAGAAAGAAGAAATTGCCAATTACCATGATAAAGAAGTCACCATTTACAACAATCTTTGTCAAAAACTTCCTATCAATGGAGGAAGCAGAAACACAAATGCTCCAAGGTGCAACATTCTGTACTAAAGAAGGTTCAGGTCCATCATTTCCTGCTGAAAACACGACAGTAACACCCATTTGCATTGCATGAAACGATCCGATATCAGCGTTCGACGCGAAGAATGGCCGTAGAGGAGGAGATTCACCGAAAGAAGCCGAGATCACATTAACTCCGTCGTGCAATGCATCGTCGAAAGCAGCAAGAATGTCAGCCTCAGTGCATTTTCCATCAAAATCTTTGCCCCAACAAATTTTGTACACCGCTAGCCGTGCCCTAGGCGCTCCTCCTCTAGCAATGCCTTTGCCAAGCCCGTAGAAACTTGCATTTTTAACTACGGATCCGGCTGCTGTTGAAGCTGTGTGTGTTCCATGGCCGAGAAAATCTCTAGCTGATCGATATTCTAGATTGCCTGTTGTGTTCAATGGCCCGTAAGCTTCTTCGAAACCTTTGAGGTAGTACCGTGCTCCGATTAGTTTCCGGTTGCATGCTTTTTGTGGATCAAATTTTTCTCCTTTCACACAAGTTCCCTTCCAGGATGATGGAATAGGCCCCAGACAAGGCTCTTCCTGAAAACTTTCGGATTCGGGCCATACACCTTTTCGCCACAAACAATACGTAAACAACTTAAATTTTTCAACAGGAAGCAGTAATTTGCTTTAACAATAAAAAATGTGAACCGAAAGACCTGTATCAAAGATCCCGACAACTATATCATGGCCATAGGCTAGCTGCGAAGGACAAACTTCATCATCATTGTCCAAAGTTAAGCCCATGAAATCCCAGCTTCTTGTGGTGTGCAACTTCAGAATTCGGCTCTCAGATACTGATATAACTTCTTCCTTCTCTGCAAAAAGCAATTTTTTTTTCTTGATTATATTAAATAAAATCTCAATTAAACAATTAGAATCTCTAGATAATGTAATTAGTACATAAGAAGTAATCAATTAGGTCATTACTGGCTAAGGTAGCTGCTTGGCTTAAATTGAGCTTTGCTGAAAAACCAGAAAAGCTATGCTTGTAGCTATAGAGCATGGATCGTTTAGCATCTTCTTCACTTAAAATGTAGAGAAAATAGTGTGTTAGAAACATGCTACCGATTTGAAAATGGGGGCCGGCTTGAATAGTAAATTCAACAAAATTAGAAAATATAACATATAATGGAACTTTATAATGAAAGCAAAAACATTGATATAATTAAACCTTGGAAAGACACTGGAGAGGAGTTGTTCATGAGATTTTGAGGTGAGATTTGGATCAGAATGTTGGTTGAGCCCTAAATAGACAATGTAAACCTGCATAAAACAGGAATATCAACAATGAAAAGGAGAAAAATGAGATCATAATTAAGAAGATAAGAGTACAAAAAAGGTATTATACTTACATGAGAAGTAGTGGAAGTTGAGTAGTGAACAAAAGAAAGTGAAAGTACTGAGAGCAATAGGCCCCAAAAACAAACCATATTGTCTCCCATGGAAGAACAAAACATGAATATTGTTTGGGATTAAATAGTGAAAGAGAACAAGGGCTGTGTTCTTATGATTTCGCTGAGAGTACATATAGGCATCGAAAAAGGATGCTTAGACTGCGTGCAATCGAAGGCTGTAAGGCTGCAACAACACTAACACAACTTGTGCTGGTTTTTCATGATGATAATTTACCTTCAAAGCTAGCTGACAAAGTTGATATTAAGCATCCCCAGAAGCTACAACTTCTGCTTTTTCTCAGTACTTCTGTGTAGAGTTGTACCTATATGTATATAACATATATACATATCTTATTAAGGTAGAATTAAAGCCTAAGACTACCTAATTCATTAAGCTTCATCATATATCATGAATACTTTAAAGAGATATGCATGTGATAGCTCATCATTCTTTAGAATAAAGATCTTTTCAGCTACTTTTTTTTCTTGAACAAACTGATTAAGTTCAGTAAGATAACATAAATCAACTCATTAGCTTCTAATTACTACATATAATTATAACAATAGTAAGATATGAACTTAGAAGAGTTTGTAAACCCTAGCTATATATTTTCAGGTCATTTTGTTACTGTTTAAGCTACTAATAATTATATTAACATTGAAATATTAGCTTAATCAAATTAAAATAGAACTAACATATATAATACATCTACTATAATATGAGCAATGGAATATATATTTTTAGCTAGGTAGGAACTATATAGTTATAAATAATACTTCTCTTTTAGTAAAGTCATGAAGTGGCATCATAAGTTTCATTAATCTTTGCATAGTTTTTTTCAATCAAATTCGTAACTAAAAAGATTTATCAATAGTACACATGCTATGAAACATCAATCTAGCTAGGAGGAATAAGCTTTAATACGAAAAAAAAATTTAGCAATAATCTATACATATAGGGAACTTGAGTAGTAAGTATCTACACATAAATATATACTTTAGAAAAAAATAAATAAATAACAAAAGTAATGCGTGTACTCGATTAAATCATTCAATAAGATAAAACTTCGCTAAAACATTGCGTAAATTAATCTATCACTTTGCGTAATCACAAGTTTATAATCAAAGAACTTAGATTATACGAAAAACATTTTACCTTACAATATAGAAATTACTTCACATCATTAAACCTACTTTTATATATATCTACTTTTATATATATGAAATACTAAGAATTTTACTTTGTTGAATAGGCATTTGATCACTGTCAAGCATATATATAGCAATCCATAATTGCATATCATCTTAATGCATTGGTCATAATTTGGAGAAGTAAAGCATCTTGTTGTTGCTTTGATAAGCAGGAATTTTAAGTGGTTATAGGGTTGAAATCACACCCACAAGATTCAAGAGGATAAAAGGATTTCCCACCAAAATGCATAATGTTTCATGATTTTTGTAGTTTCAAATGAAATGTATGCCATTCATAAATTTATTGGCATTTAAAAGTATAAAGAATTACTTTTTGGCTAGTATATATCAAGCCTAGAATGCATATATGTTGTTCTTAATTCACTGGTTTTTTTTTTTTTTAAGAAAATACAAGTCTTAGTCTCTTAGATATGGGGTAATTTGATATATTTTTTATCAACCAATAAACAGGCCAGCTTGTCCATGTCAAAAAAGAGAATGAATTAATTATGCTTTTTCTTTCTTTTGGCTGGCAAGAAGATGACCTAGAAGTGCTTCTTCGAAGTCATTAATTCCTCCCACGAGTTAACTCGCAGGTTTATAATTAAAGCCATGGAAGTTTTAGTTTCTTCCTCTGATCAGTTGCATGCATGGCTTATAGGAAATGGACAAAGTCATTAAGAAAAAATATGAAAAATATTGATAACCTTTGGCCCCGTCTCCTACTCGATCGATAATTATCAAACCGAATTTGGACTTAATTATTCTTTTCAGAAATGAAGCTCTTCAAGTCATAATTGATCTTCTAAACGTGTAACATTAATTATTTACTGCATCAGTGTATAGTATGATTTATATACTACTGTCCTTTAATGTATCTAATGCTTATCTTTAATTAATGTATTGTTTCCTTTGTTGATAATTACTTCACCAGTACGATTACAATTAATTACAAATCTTTGCAAGGAAAAAGGGTTCTTTATAGTTGCAATCTATGTTTATTCTATACAATATTGTTGAAATCATCGAAGGCAACACTAAGATTTGTTAATTAACAGATAAATTAGATTATGATGATTATAAATACTTGCTCATGTGTATGTTGATGAAATCATGATACATTTAGCTGTTGTATTAGAAAAAAATTATTTGTGTAATTGTAATTGATTAACGTTTATAGCGTATGCACTGTTGGTCATAATCTAGGGTAAGATTAGTATTGGGTTATGATTAGCAGTAAAATTACATTTATTATACACGAATACATAGTGCTTAATTTAGCTATGATTAAGATTATTGATTAATACTTCTACATCACTCTTCAACATAATTCTGTACAAATATTTGTCATCACATATATGCTTAAGTATTGTCATTATATCTAATTGAGAGTGTTTTATAACAGTAATTAATTAATCTATGTTAATCTGTATGCCAAAGTATGTTATTGATAATAGTGATGATTATGATTAACATTTAATTTGTTGCTTATAAATTAATTACATGATTATGATTAATATAATATACTTCCAAATTAATATTATTGCCTTCCAGTTATCTGGACAAATCATCTCATTATGCATGGCAAATTATTATGTACAGAAAATAATATTTCCACCCTTTTAATTCTGTGGTCTTGACTCCAAGGATTTCTAGTAGAAGAAATTTACAAAACAAGATCAATGGGAGACCATATAAATGAGATCAATTTTGGACCACTTTTCACTTACGTTCCTTTCAGCTTCTGCTTAATTTAAAAGTGCTTCCAAGTTAAAGGACAAGAAGAATTAGTATCAAAGCCGTCTCTAGCTTCTACTTAGTCAATAGTCTTAAAGTGGTACATTATTGAGTTGAAATTTCCTGGCACTTCTGATATTTGTCTTGCAAAATCAACAAGAGTCCATAATATTAATCCTACTTTGACAAAGAAAGAAAGTGAAAGAACTAGATTTCCTTTCCCTCTCAGAATCTTGGAAAAATTTTATGAATGTCACACCATTGAATATTATTACTAAGCATTATTTTAATTTTAAATGACGACCTTGGAATATCAAACTTTAATCTAGTTTAATGGATTGATTCTTTGAAAAATTAGCTCCTATATTGACCATTTTGTTTTACTGTTTGCATCTTCATGTGGGTAGAGATAATTTTCAAGCTAGAGTTTGTTGAAACAACCAAAATGGGTCAATAACTTTTGCACTTTCTGATTCAAAACCAGGTTCAGATGATTGTCAATCTGCAAATTAGTAGAATTCAACCTCCAATTTCAACCAACAACATTCAAGAAGAAGCCACACAACACTTGTTTACTTCCAGGCAATAAAAATGTTTTCTTGCAAGCAAGCAAGTGTGCTTTTTTTTTTTTTTAATTTTTAATTTTTTAAAATACTAATATATTAGTTAGACATTTAGTCATATTAAGATATTATATGAATATTATTATAGTATTGTTTAAATATATGTATCGAATATGGTGATATCAACTCTCATAAAGAGAGAAAGCGTTGCCCACATAATTATAAGAAATTGAATGTTTAAAGGCTTGTGGTAAGAATACAAACAAGCCCAAAGTGCTTATTTTTACTCATTTGAACAAGTTTCTTTTTGGTTAGTCCAAGGAAAAGCAATGAATGAAAGTTTTGTGCTAATAGACTTATACTTTCCATCCATCAAATATTAAAAAAATAGAATAGTAGTAGTAGTCCAAGTTTTGTTCTTAAATCTTGACTAAATAAGATGAGGTAATTACCAAGTTTCTTAAATTAGCCATTGAAATGACATTACATGCATAGCATAACCACATCATTATGCGGACATTAAGCGATTCCCAAAGTTGATATGTTCTTGTGCATGATGTCTTGTAGGCCATAAAAACTTTTACTATCAAACTTTTGTGTTCATTTGTTTTTTCTTCTCGGCGTGTGTGTGTGTGTATATATATATATATATATATATAGTTGGGAAGTAGAGAAGTAAAAGAATTTGGAAGTGGGATTTTATGATTCAATTCAAATAGGTTTGATGAAATGTTGTGCATTATATTCTTTATACTCAGATTTCAAATTTTAATTAATTAATTAATTAATTTTTTGATCTTATCAAATTCTTGTCTATTTCATCTCATTTAAAAATAGTTAAGAACTTAAGCGTTAAAAGGGATTGATCATACTTGGGATTACAAAAATGAAAATTTTGATACTTCAACATGGTAAATGTGGGTAGGAAAAAAGTTTGTCACCTTTCTAGTATATTCAAAAACCATCGATTAGAGTGACTTATTGTCATTATAAGATGAAATTTTGAACCCAATTCTCAAAATAATCATATCAAGATTAGATGAATGACCAAATTTTTCAGGATCAGATTGATTATTTTTGCTTGTGGGACAATCAAAAGTCCACTATATTTTTGACTCAAATGTGGTTGTGCATATGTTAAATGCACGAAATGATATAATTATGGCAAAGAGATAAACTAAAATATTCACTCATTAGAAGAAAAATAGTAGGTGAAGTGGTTGCAAATTTGCTGCCAATTGGGTTCATTTCTAAGCTAATTACCAATGTTGTTGCTTGTTAGTAAATAAATAAACTCTATTTTGGTGTGTGAACTAAGAAAAAGAGAAAAAAGAGAGTGAAAGAAAAAGATATGTGGAGATTGAAATGCTTTATTCCCTGCGCACTACAAATAAAAAACAATGAAAGCAGAACGCTCCACGAAATGCTACCAAAAAACAATTGTTCTTGAAATGAAAATTAGAAATCCTCGGTTTCTTAATGGGCCCATTATCGCCACTCACCCCATTATTGCCATCGAGAAACACTTCGCTTTCTTTCTCTCTTTCACTTTCTCGTCAACATTTGCACCACAGACAAAACTCTCACTCTCAGATATTCCATACAGTTTCTCAGAAAACAGAGGAAACAGAGCAGTTTTGTTTTTATAAAGTGTTTTCTTTGATTCTATACTGAAAAAAGAGTGAATAGTTGTGATTTGGGTGATTGGTTGTTGCTAAGAGAACTGGGTTTTATCGGGTTGTTTTAGTTTTTTTTTTTGGATATTATGGGAAATTGTTGGTGTAGATGGGAACCTTCAGTTTATATAGTCTCATCTAATACAAAGTCAGGTTTGTTTCCATTAAAGCTTTGTTTTTTCTCACTGGCTTCAATAATTTTCTGTATTTATAATTAAACTTTCATATAATTCTGAAAATCAGTTTATTACATGCAAATTGTAATTCAAGCTAACACCACACTCTGCTTTTGAGCTTCTTGCTCGTAGCGTATCTTCTACTTAAACCTAAGCTAATTTAGAGAGTGTTTTTTTTTTAAGTTGCTGCTTTTTTCTGTTTTCTAGTATTCTGGGTTGGTATATTCTTTAGATTTGATGGAATTTTTATCTTGATTAGATTCCTTTTTAGGGTTCTTTATTCTAGATATGCCATTTTTTTCTGCAATTGAAAGAAGGAAAACGACAATGAAGAAAGATATAAACTTTTCATTTTAATCAATTACCACTAGAAAGTTTGTGCATTTTCTTTACCCTTTTTCTAGTGCAAGTGGATGCTTGTCACTATAGTGCCTTGATTCTTATCTCTACAGTAATATAATAATTTCCTACAATAATTAGTATAAAAAAAATTATAAATTTATAGCTTAAAAATTCAATCTTTTTTACCTTTTTCCGTTACATATTCTACCTTTTTTTTTCACATTTACTGTTTTGGAAGTTTGGAATTTGATTTTTGATTGTTTTTGCAGTCACATGAATCATTAAATTTTGTTCTTTGTTCCTTATTTGATTTGGTAATTATATGTATGATGTTATGCTATCATGTGTTTTAATCAGAATCTCCAAAAAATGCGAGTCCGTCGGCCATAACTAAGAAGGATGACAGTAAATTACCATCAAATCCTAAAGAAGTAGAAGACCTGCGTCGCGATTCAGCTGCAAATCCATTGATTGCATTCACATACGATGAACTGAGAGCAATCACCGAAAACTTCCGGAAAGATCGAGTATTGGGAGGAGGGGGGTTCGGCTGTGTTTATAAAGGGTTCATTTCCGAGGACTTCAGGGAAGGACTTCAGTCAATTCCAGTAGCTGTTAAGGTTCATGACGGAGATAACAGTCATCAAGGCCACAGAGAATGGCTGGTAATTTTTTATATCTGTTGCCGAAAAACAAAAAAATGAAGTTACCTTTCTCATTTTAGTTTGTTGCATAAAGCAATGAATTTATCATTGATTTCATTAAGGGAATTGTGTGTTTTCTAGGCAGAAGTCATATTTTTGGGGCAGCTTTCTCATCCAAATTTGGTTAAATTGATTGGTTATTGCTGTGAAGATGAACATCGGGTACTAATATACGAGTACATGGCTGGGGGTAGTGTGGAAAACAATTTATTCTCAAGTAGGTACATCTTTCCATTTCTATTCTATTATTGAAATGCTTGCACAATGCCACAATACAAAGAAGTAGTAACAAACGAGGGAGTCGTTGGCCTCGAAAATGATTCGAAACAATGTCCAACACCTCCATTTTTTTCTGTTTTGGTAAACTTTGCTTTGGCAACAGAAATTCTGGTGAAAAAAAGATGTAGGATAATTTCCTTTGGCTGCAATGATAGTGTAGTATATACAGTTACCCCTTAAGGCATTGATTCAATTTGTTTCAGTGTTTGTATTGGACATTGCAGGCATTCGAAAAAAAGAAAATTGTAAAGCTACTAGAATGATAGGTGGCACTTTCAGGTAATGAAAAGTGGAAGTGAAGGTGCTAGAATATACGATTATAGATTGTTGCTTTCAGCTGAAAGTGACACCAAAAAATTATGTCTAATTTCTCTTCTTATGTTATGAGTGGAAAAAAAGTAAGGATGGAAAGTTGTTTTCACACCCTCCTAATAATACAGGCCTATAATTTTGTTTTCTTGAAATGTAATATATGTACTCGTTGTTGCAGAAGTATTGCTTCCTCTTCCATGGTCTGTCCGAATGAAGATTGCGTTTGGTGCTGCAAAAGGACTTGCCTTTCTCCACGAAGCAGATAAACCCGTCATCTATCGTGACTTTAAGACATCTAATATTCTCTTAGACACGGTTAGTACATTGAAAACCTTGCTTGGAAGTACCATTTCTTCGTCATACATTGAAATAAGAAGCAATTACATTCAGTATATGGCATTGAGCTTCTGTAATTACAATTTGCACTAATATATTCTGGTCTAGTTGCAAAGAACATAATCAAATATTCTCATCTAGTTCACATCATTTCATTTGGCCTAAACTCACAACTGCAATTTGCTTAATGTGTACGGTATGCAGGACTATAATGCAAAGCTCTCAGACTTTGGCCTAGCAAAAGATGGACCGGAAGGGGACAAATCTCACGTTTCAACTCGCATAATGGGTACTTACGGATATGCAGCACCCGAGTATATAATGACAGGTTAAAAGTACACCAAATGAATATCTTATTCTCTGTGAATTAGCTTCCAAATTCACTGACATTACAATTCTTTTCATTTGTGCAGGCCATCTAACTCCTAGAAGTGATGTATACAGCTTTGGTGTCGTGCTTCTTGAACTTCTCACAGGAAGAAAATCTCTAGACAAGTCACGACCAACCAGAGAGCAGATCCTAGCAGATTGGGCTGTCCCTCTGCTGAAAGAGAAGAAAAAGCTACTCAACATCATCGATCCTAGACTTGAAGGAGATTATCCGATCAAAGGAGTTCACAAAGCCGCGATGCTTGCATATCATTGCTTGAATCACAACCCAAAAGCAAGGCCTCTAATGCGCGATATAGTAGATTCATTGGAGCCGTTGCAAGCTACAGATGAGGATCAGACTCAAAAAACTATTGAAACTGTGATTACTGAGGAACCAAAAGCTGAGTTTGAAAGAAAAGATTTACAATGTAATTAACTTATATATGGCTTCTTTTTTTGTATTATTTGTTGAGCTTCTTCTCCAGATTTAAAGGAGAGTTTTTGTATCAGACACCTTTTCTTTTCTTGTGTGCATTCAATGGAAGAAAAGTATGCTATTTTTTTTTTCCTCGCACGGTGAGCTAAACCACAGTATACTATTTGCAGATTGATTCTTGTACAATCTATAGGATATGTGTATTTTATTATCTGCTTGCATCAAAATTTATGTTCTTCTGGCCTTCTGGGGTTTTCCTGGAGACATATTGAGTTGCCACAATAATTTTTCATCATGTATGCGTTATGTTTGTTCTCCAACCACCTCTTTAGCTGCAAATTACCATGCAAAATAATTCAATTAGAGTATTTGATAGTAACAAAACAGTTTATTTAATGTATCTGCATCCAAACAAATGATCATTTCAGGCTCTCTTTTGTTCACTTGAATGAGTTGCTGGAAATTGTCCTTTTTTTGTAGTTCACTTGAATGGTGTATGTTGCATATGATGAAAGAAAAGAGTAGTACTTCTAGCATGCTTGTCAATGACTTGTAAAATATATGACTTTATCAGCTTAGAGGTTAGGTCTATCCCAGTTGGAAACCATCCAAGGAAAAAGTCTCAATCAATCATGGGATTCATTGTAAAACATTTTCATCTTCAAATTCATTATGTTTTATGTAACAATAGCCAATCCAAACGTGCTAAATGCTTCCTAAAATCATTTTTCAATAACCCTTTTGTGTATCTCTCTATATTAATCTCTCATAAACTTCTTATCACCACAAAATTAATCATATCTTTAAGAATATATTTATAGTTATTCTATTCAATTTTACAAAAAAAAAAAAAATCCAAACAAAAGTTTAGGAAATCGATAATTAGTAAATGATAGTTTCATTTCACCAACCAATTATGATTACAAAAATATTATGATAAATTCTTGTTCCCGCTCCGTTTTTTTGTTTATAATTTTAAATTTCAAAAATTAGTTATATTTAATTAAATTTATTTTTATTAACTAAATAAAAAAATAATAATAATTAGTTAATATTAAATTAAATGAATAATTATAAATATTGAGTTAATATTTTTAGAATATTAACATAAGATTAACAAAGAAAAAAAAAAGACTCTCAATATTTCATTTTCTCATCTACCAAATAAAATTTTTTTATAAAACTTTAAATTTTTGATTTAATTTAATTTAATTTTTGTAAAACTATAAATTGTTAAGGATACAGATGTTATTATCCCAGAAAGATGAAATAAGACAATTAAAAGTGGTACATGGCATATCGGTTCATGAACAGTGTAAGCTTGACCTGATTCGAATCATTAAAGAGCCAGACTGAGCTTAAAGATATAGGTTCATCACAGTTCCGAAGCCTACAAACTCATTTAATTTAATATTTTTATTATAATATTTATTTTATTTTAGTTTTTTTATTATTAATGGATCGATACATAAAACTTGAATAATCGATACATATAAAAAAAAATAAATCAACATATTCAAGTAAAATAATTTAAAATAAATTTTAACTTGAACAAAATTGACACATATAAAGAAACAGATCGATACATTTAAGTTAGAGTGTTCAAAATAAATTATAATTTAAATCAAATTGATACATTAAAAAGAAAAAATGAATAAATTTTATTAAAAAAATTTATAAATATTTAAAATTAATATCAGTCCGTAAGTCGACCTAGACCTAGCACATCTAGCGTGAACTTAGTTTTATGAGCCATACCAGATTGCATATTTTATAAACGTATTTAACCTAACACGAGTACTGTCAAAATTCGATCTATCCTTGGCCCTAAGTCCTAATGAACTTTATTTGCGGCCTCTTAAGACAACCCTGTTGATGGGGCATAAGGAAGAAAAGTCCAAGTAGTGACGTCATGTAGCTTATGTCACAAACCAGCTGTCTTTTCGATTTCTTAACCTTTTTTTTTTTTTTTTTGTGGTTAATACAATTATAATATATTCTGGATAATTAAAATATAATTTTTCATTCATAAATAAATAGACAAATTAATTAACACTTGTCAAGATGGTAGCAATAAATTACAATCCATTCACCATTCAATGGTAGAAGACTAGAAGAAGAAAGTTAAGAAGACAATTTTATAATTTTCCATGATTATTTTCCACAGACAGTCACAGCCACCATCAAGTCTCTCTACTTCCTCTTCTTCTTCCCTTTTTCTCTTCTGAATCAACCAGCAGCAGCCGCCCACCAACAGAGAAGAAAACTCCATTGCCATGTATGTATATTATATTTTTCATTCTATACAATATGTATCATTAGATCTGATATAACAAGTGATCTTTAATATTGGAGAGTTGCAAGATGATGAATATATAGATATGTAGAATGTACATGAACATGCAAGCAAGCTTCTTCTTCTCTTTCTTTTCATGCCATGGGTATTTTTAGTCCATAGATCCCGATGGATCTGTAAAAACTGACTGTTAAATGAGTTATATTCAAACATATCCATGTAATTGAAATGAATAATCAACATCTCTATGCTCCATCTTTCTCACATTTTATAAAATCTTTGAAATTATTGGTTTCATACATGCAATTGTCAAAGAGAAGGAAGCATATGAAAAATATGAACCAAGTAACTCTCTCTCTCTCTCTCTCTCTCTCTCTCTATATATATATATATATACACACACACACACACACATACTGACCCTATCTATGTGTTGGTGTTATAATAGGGATCAAAGTGAGGAGAATATTGAGAGAGAGAAGCAAGAAATGGACAGAAGAGGCCATAGATTTGTACCGCCAGAAGATGGGTACGGGTGGAAAAAATATGGCCAAAAGTTCATCAAAAATATTGGAAAATTCAGGTATATAATACACCTACACAAAAGTATTGGTTTAACTAGTGATTTAGTAAGCAATGTTGCCATTAATTTACAGTTTTAACTCTATTGATAAAACTACAGTGAGCAATATTACTTGATGACAATTAACAATTATCATATGATCGTGTACATGTTGATGACATTGACAACATTGCAGAAGCTATTTCAAGTGCCAAAAGGCCAATTGCATTGCTAAGAAGAGAGCCGAGTGGTGCACCTCGGAGCCGACCAATGTTCGAATAGTGTACGATGGTGTACACACCCATGACTCATCCACAGATTACTCTTCCTCGACCACTACTTCATCAAATGCCAACCAATATAACTTGTTAACTCAAGTTTTTGGAGATCAATCGCAATCAACTACTTGTACTAATGATCGTGGTCACAATTGAAGTTAACTATTACTTCCATTTTTTTTTCTTATATTAATTTGTTTAATTTCCATTAATTAACACCTTGTAAAGGAACTTCTCTCTTTTTGCTAGCTTTGTATATATGAAGCTTATTCAAGTGTATGTCCAAATATGAATCACATTTCTCTTTGGTGTGCATAGTTACCCTTCAAATGTGGACTTCAACTAATGAAACATGGTAAAATAATGTTATTTCTTGCAATACAATATAATTTTGTTGAAAAACAACATTATTTTAATACGATTTTAGTTAAAGTCTGCATTTTTTTTTAAATATAGATTTTTCCACTCTAAAAAATATTATTGCATTTATTAATATATCACTAGCTCTATCGACTCTATTAATAAACTTTTCAGATTGATACAAGAAGTTTAGGATTTAAATTTCGTTGCCATTAAAATTTTGAAGGAGTTTAATTTATATTTTTATAATATTTATAAAACATTAAAAAATATTTAAATCTTTGCTTACAAGATTTGTTAAAAAAATTATATTTAAATAGTATAAGAATGAGTTTTAATTATTTTTTCGAATTCTTTTCCTCTTAGGCGATATATCATTTATTAATTGAATCGTAAATTTTTATGATTTACACTATCTCATCGTTAATGATACATCACTTAGGATTAGAATGATAAAATTTAAAAAGTATAACGTTATTATTATAAATTACGAGTATATTGTAATAAATTAACAAAATGTTAATCTAAGTTCATTCTTTAGTATAATATTGATATATCATTGGACCATAAAAGCCTTCGTGGGAGAGTTATACTAAATACACCCATCTCTTATTCTAATTACACTCTTGTCCTTGATATGCCTGCGTTTAGAAACAGAACGGGGTTTATTTTAAAATTCACGATTTAAATAATAAACTATAAATGGTTCAAGCAGTGTTAACGCTAGAGAGAGAGGTTCTAGAGTGTTCGAAAGTAATAGAACAAAACGAACGGCAGCTGATTTCAAATCCAACGTTCTAGATTTACTCGAAGCTTCAAGGGCTATATGACATTTTGCCCTTTATAGTTTATTATATCATCACCAAAACCTACTCTGCTTTCCTACACCTTCCGTCGAGAAATAGATAAGCCCACTAACTTCTACTCTACTCTACTCTACTCTGCAGCTCTTCTTGTGCTGTAAGCCCTAAAACTCTCCCACTCTCCGCCGTTTCACAGTGAGTTTCACCAAACCCTTGAAGCTTTTTCCGTTTTTCTACGTGGTTTGTTAGATATTGTGTTTGGTTTGTTTTGTTGGGAAACGTGGGAAAGAGAAAGACAATGAGGTTTTGGGTTGAATATGGGAGATGGGTATTGTGTTATATCTGCAAGCTTTGATTTTTGTATCTGATTGTTTAATCTGTTCGTGTATATGTTTTTCTGTTTGTATATATACGTGTGTTTGTGTTTCCTCGTGTTAAGTGAGTTGGTTTGGTTGCTTTTTTGGGTGGAGAATGGAGATGATAATTGGATGAATTTGTTTTAGATTAATCGTGGTTGATCAATTTGCTTCATTGGTTTGGTAAAATTAGAAGCATTTGCCCATTTTTTTCATGAAAAATGTTTGTATTTACTGAATATTAGTGATATTCGTAGAGAATTACTTACTGTTTCACTGCTTAGTTTCCATGTCTTTTGTGAAAATGAATAAAAGATTGTTATTTTGTTGATGCAATTAAGAATGAAGCTGTTTTTGTTAGAGTGATTTTGCTTCTCTTTAATACAATGGGCAGATGATAATCTCTCACTTGCTTTTTTTTAAAAAAATAAAAAAAAAAATCATAATGTATTATCTACTTTACATAGTTGAGCTGAGCTTACTTTGTTGTACGTTCGCAGCTTTAAACGAATAAATGGCGTTGACGTTCACTGCCATGTCTTCAATTGGCTCTGTGGTTGCTCCTAACGGCTGTTTGACTGATAAGAAACTTGCGTTTTCTTCGAACAAGTTGTCATCATTCACATCAATTTCATCAAGCTCATTCGGCAGGAGACAGGGTGTAGCTCTACTGAGGGCCCGCACACCTAAGATTTATGCTGCAAAAGATTTGCATTTCAACAAAGATGGATATACTATAAAGAAACTTCAAGTGAGCTCTTGTTTCCTTGATTATTGTTATGATACTTTGTTTATTGTTCTGTTGCAACTTTCTTTATTTAGTTTTCTATGTGCTACAATCTTTTGTTTCCTTGTTATAGAATGGCGTGAACAAGCTTGCAGATCTAGTTGGGGTTACCCTTGGCCCCAAGGGCAGGAATGTTGTTCTAGAGAGCAAGTATGGTGCCCCGAAAATTGTTAATGATGGTGTGACTGTTGCCAAAGAGGTATGCTTTCATGTGTATTTGTTTATAATATTCCATTTAGCTTGAAGCTGAGAACAGATTTTAGAATTTAAGAATCTGACAAATTAAATTGATATTGAAACTTCTGTTTCATTTTCTATGAATTCTGCTAAGTTGTTATTCCTTCCATTTTTTTTTTTGGTGGATTATTTTTCTCCTCCTTCAGTTCTACTGATTTTTGTGACATCAATGGGTTTTTCTACCATTATTTTCCAGGTTGAGTTGGAGGATCCAGTTGAGAACATTGGCGCCAAATTAGTGAGGCAAGCAGCTGCCAAGACCAATGACTTGGCCGGTGATGGAACAACAACATCTGTTGTTCTTGCCCAAGGGCTTATTGCTGAAGGTGTTAAGGTTGGTGCATTGTGATGGTTCTTTTGATTGTTTTGCTGGTCAGTTTTGAATACTATGATTCTTTTGGATATTGTTGTGCCATCTTTGTTAATGACTGAGTTAAATGATTCAGGTGGTAGCTGCTGGTGCAAATCCTGTTCTAATCACAAGAGGCATTGAGAAGACAACTAAGGCCCTAGTCTCTGAGCTCAAGAATATGTCAAAAGAGGTAATGAAAAAAATGTTATTGAACAAAGTTTCCAAATTTCAGTGCCACCACAAAATTCTTTGTTTATATTAATAAGCTTTATGTATAAGGGATTTAATGAGAATATTGTGATGTTTCAGGTTGAAGACAGTGAACTTGCAGACGTAGCTGCAGTTAGTGCAGGGAACAACTATGAAGTTGGGAATATGATAGCCGAAGCCATGAGTAAAGTTGGTCGCAAGGGTGTGGTGACCCTTGAAGAGGGAAAAAGTGCTGAGAATATGCTCTATGTTGTTGAAGGAATGCAATTTGACCGCGGTTATATTTCTCCTTACTTTGTCACCGATAGCGAGAAAATGGCTGTTGAATTTGAGAACTGCAAGGTATAAAATCTATTAAAACATTGTGGATGCATCTTTTTCACATTCATACATTGAAAATGGTCCTTTTTTTTTTAATCTTCTAGAAGTTAATATTTGTGTTGTGTATTTTGGTTGCAGTTGCTTCTTGTTGATAAGAAAATAACAAATGCTAGGGATCTTATCAATATTTTGGAAGATGCAATTCGAAGTGGATACCCAATTGTGATCATTGCAGAAGATATTGAGCAGGAAGCCTTAGCAACTCTTGTAGTGAACAAGCTGAGAGGGGCATTAAAGATTGCTGCTCTGAAAGCCCCTGGTTTTGGGGAGCGCAAGAGCCAATACCTTGATGACGTTGCTATTCTGACTGGAGGTTAGCAGAAATTATATCCATTAATGAATTTTCTCTGTAGTATCTGAAACTTATGTCGCATAAAAATTGTGAAATATGAGTGTTCCTTCAAAGGTAATTTTGCTTGTTATAATATTCTTCGTAAATCATCTTAGCCCTAGTTGCTGAATGGTCTTTGTCTGTTGGCATACAGGCACCGTCATTAGAGATGAGGTGGGACTTGCCTTGGACAAAGTTGGCAAGGAAGTCCTCGGTAATGCTTCTAAAATTGTGCTCACAAAGGATACTACCACCATTGTTGGTGATGGAAGCACCCAGGAAGCAGTAAACAAACGAGTTGCACAAATCAAAACCCTTATTGAGGTGATTCTCTCGCCCCTTCTTAAAGTTTGTTAATGTGGATTTTCTTATTGTTTTGTTGGAGATTTTTTGTCCTAAAATGGAAGGTTTGTCCTAGCAGAATGCAGAACAAGACTATGAGAAGGAGAAATTGAATGAAAGAATTGCAAAACTGTCAGGTGGTGTTGCCGTGATACAGGTAAACTCTCAGATACTTTTTAGAGAAAATGAGACATGGGATTATGTTTTGTGCAATCTCATGTATTGATTGACATGCTTTGAACTTTCAAGGTTGGGGCTCAAACCGAAACAGAGCTGAAGGAAAAGAAATTGAGAGTTGAAGATGCACTTAATGCGACAAAGGTAACAAACTTCATGCCACTGTATGAAAAATTGCTATTTCCTGGTTTGTGATTGTTATTACAAGGAAACCCGTGCTAAAATATAAAAACTCGTCTGATTATCAGGCAGCTGTGGAGGAAGGTATTGTAGTGGGTGGTGGGTGTACACTATTGAGACTCTCATCAAAGGTGGATGCCATTAAGGAATCCCTTGATAATGATGAAGAAAAGGTAATATATTATGCCAGCTTCAAGCTTTTTTTGAGATTTTGTTAAAATGCATACATTGTTAACTGTTGTATCTGGCTCCCATGATAAAATTGCAGGTTGGAGCAGATATTGTTAAAAGAGCTCTCAGTTACCCGCTAAAACTAATTGCTAAAAATGCTGGTGTTAACGGAAGTGTGGTCAGCGAGAAGGTATAGAATTTTTTTTACTCTTTCGGTTTGCTCTAATGCGTCCGCTTACGGTTCTTGTATTCGTATTGAAAATTAATATCTTTTTACAGGTGCTCTCTAGTGACAATCCTAAACACGGATACAATGCCGCCACTGGAATATACGAAGATTTAATGGCTGCAGGAATTATTGATCCAACCAAGGTTAGTTGCTGTGTTGAGCGGTTTCTGATGCATTTATAACTGCTGTACCTTTTCTCTTTTCTTTAAACTGTTTGTAGTTGGAAATCAAAGAAAGTTGTGGTAAGAACCTGTAGACATCTTCCTTGTGAATTTTTTAAACTTTTCTTGATGCAGGTGGTCAGATGTTGCCTGGAGCATGCATCCTCAGTGGCAAAAACCTTTTTGATGTCTGATTGCGTGGTGGTCGAGATCAAGGAGCCTGAGCCAGTCCCTACTGGTAACCCGATGGACAATTCAGGTTTGTATCTTTTTAAATTTATTCTTCCACGTGTACATCCATCCAACATATATCTGTTTGCTAACTTGTTGCCGATTGTTGTGTCAGGATATGGATACTAAGCTAATTAAGGAAGACACAAAAGATGCCGGCAAATAAGGTCAAGACTTGCAACAATTTGTTAGTTTGATTTCAACAATGTAAATTCAATTATTAGTATCAATAGAATTTATGGATTTTCCGGTGAGAATAGCTTGCCTGAGTGCGGCGCACATTAACAGTTGCAATTTTACTGTATAATTGCAATGATTTTGAACCTTGTTTGAGTGAAAGAAAATTTATCTTGCTCATCTCATCAACTTTTGACCATATTCTGATGTTTCTATATTCATGGGGATGGTAACATTTTCCTCGCACATTCAAAGGAAAATGCTTAGGAAAAACAGATTTTGCTTTTTCAATATTCTATTCAGCTTTCAATTCTTCATCAATGATTGAGACGCTGAGATGGGTATTGTTACAACAGAAGCATGCTCTAGAACATATTTTTGTATGATTTTCCCCTTCTTTTTTCTTCTTTTTATCTTTGGGATCCAGTGTGACAAAGCTAATGATATTACTTTGATCATGATGTTTTATTATTTTACTCAATTGGTTGCATGAATTTGAAGTTGGGGACCATTGAAAATCTTCCAATGTTGAGTAAATGTATTGAGATTTTTATTAGTGGTGGAAAAAAGTGAGCCTGCATTGAATGGTTGATTCAATCTTTTCTTGTATTTTGATCAATCTTTTCAGTTGATATTTTGTCAAGTTGTTGCTTGTCAAAAAGCTCAAAGAGGAGGGTTTTCTTTTCCCTTATATGTTTCTCTTGTAACCAAATTGGGTTAGAAGAAGATAGGGATTAAAGGAATACTTTTTATGTACTATGTATATACGTGTGTGTGTGTGTGTGTGTGT
>JAXCLQ010000005.1:4102204-4112950 GCA_035584115.1 Cedrela odorata | reverse complement strand
CTCCTCCTTCTTCTCCTTGTTCTTGCAGCTGTTTGTCATCTACAAAACTCTCTTCCTTAACTTCAATATTCTCATGATCAACATCACTAACTGAAACAACCGTTGTTGTTGAAGATAAATTTGGGCCGTTCTCCAATTTCAATGGCCCAGGTGTGTAAATGTGAGAAGTGGGTTTGCAGAAGCAAATGAAAGAAGGACAATGAATCTTGCAGAACAAAACCCTCATGGAAAAATTTTCTTTTTTCGTTTATTAAACAAACTGTTTTTATTCACACCTAGCCCATTGCATGACTTCTACAATGTAAAAACATTAATCTTGATTCAAAATAAAACTCTTCAACTCATTGATTTTATGAAACCTCGAAAGAATTCTGGAAGCCAGATGAAAATGAAACTGTTGTCAGAAAAAAAGTCGAGTATTGCAACACATGAAGATGAACTGAAACTGACCTCAAAGAAAAAATAAAAAGCAAAGGCCTCTGTTTTCTCTGTCTCTTTGACAAAAAAAGAGACAATGAATTGAAAAGACTATGATACCCTCTAGCGAGTATTCTCAATGTCAGCCATGAAAGTTGGATAAAGGTGAATCAGAAGAAGAAAAAGGAAAATATAATCAGAGAAAAGAAAGAACAAAAAGGACTAGGAAAGTTATTAGCTGGAAAAAGCTTGAGAGAAAGATACGGTGGTGGGGGTGGAAGAAGTCCAATTTGGAAAATTTTGGAAGAGAAAAACCAACTTCATACATTCTATCACGTAACTGTTTAGTCCTTCCATTTGAAGATTTTATAGTAGTAACTGCCATAAATTATTTTATTTATTTATACCATTGATTTTCTTTTTTTTTTTTTTTTGGAAAACCGAATTTATTAAAGGCAAGCACCATTGCAAAAGATGAGACAGCTCTTGTGGAATCTCTTTCAGCCAGACAAGAGTTTTTGCAGATGACAAGGTCATTTTGACTAACATGGGAGCTGATTGTATTACATTCTCTAGGAATTGCTTTCACACCAGACTAACTTCCTCCAGCCAAAAGATTACAAACATCATTAACTATCTACGTTATCTCACATCTACTATTGGTTTTGCCATTTATAAGATTAACGTTAAAGCATCTGACTCGATCTCTAGTGGCCAAAGCTCAGTATACTTTGCTAATTTAATATTCTCTAAGATTGTCATGGCTTCTGCCTCTTCGACATCACTTGCAAAAGTCTTTCTTGAAACTGGAATTGCCATTACTTCACCAGCAGAATTCTTTATAATAGCTTCCAATCCTGCAAATCCTTTCATTGTGTTTGTAGCTGCATCTGTGTTGAGCTTGAACAAGTGACTAGGAAGAAGAATCCACTTGAGAGCCTGAGGGGAGTCAGTGGTAGTATTCGGCTTTTGAGAATGGACACAAAGGAAAACTTTCAAGGTATTTACTACTCTAATGAATATCCAATGAGGCTTAAAGGGCTCTTCGTTAAAAAATCTAATTGTTTCTAGAAATTCAGATAGACCAACGAATTACTACAAAGACCTCATATTCATTAAGTACACGTTATAGCCACAAGATTGCGGAACAAATCTAAGGACTGAATTTTTATCAGCTCAAAAAAGGAAGACGGCGGCATATTGGAATATTTCATACCAAACGAAACATGACATCCACTGTTCACTGTAAATGAGCCCCTTTTCACTTAATGCTGTAGCAATTGGTCTTCTTGTGGGACACTTGGCAGTGGGATATTTTGAATGATTTATGCATCTTCAGGCTAAAAATGGTTTCTGATTTAATAGTTTACCTTGTTAGGAGAAAAAAAAAATAAAGGCTGGAATGAGATGTTTTTAATAAGAATTGGGTCAAAAAAAATAGTTAAAGAATGAGTCATGAAGGGAAGTTGTCATATTCTAAATACATTACATTCCAACAAATGAAACTCAAAAACTTTCTTGAATTGAGGTAAATTTGAAAGCAAGTTAGCTCAAACCCAACTTCAATGAAAATTCTTCTATTTTGTATGTTGTCATTTAGGAACAAAATCTTTGACATCATATGTTAATATTAGGTCATCAACCTAGGCACAATTAATATTTGATTGGGACACCCACAATTATTCAACACGTTAAGCTATGAATATTTTATTTTATTTGCTAATTATGAATGGCCCATTTGGTGGTTTAACTTTTTTGTCTCCTTGTTTTAACTTTTGGTTTACTATTAATATTATTGTCATAATTAATTATCTCTTTAATTGGGTTTGTGTTTTTTCGAACACTTTTTGAAGATTTAAGCCAAAGCAAGCAAGAAACCATTGATTGATTAAGGGAAATGAGATGAAAGATTATACAATTTTTTTAGGGTTAGGTTATGCTAATTCCAATCTTGGCTATGAAATTTGGATAGCTTTTTCCTTGATAGAAGGTGTCTATCTTGGAAGCTTTGATTGGCGTAAATTTCTTTTTCTTTACCCCTTTTTTTTTCACTTTTGGGTGGGAGAATTTGATGGCAATATCATACAATCAATATAACTTTAATTTTTCTTTCTTTAAATGGAAGATATGATTTGATTTGATAATAACTTTTGAAAGGTTCTCTTTTTATATTCTATTTGATAATAATAAATTCGATGCCCTGTTTTATTAATTAAATAAATTTATCACCATCAAATATTCTCTTGAGAATCGCATTGAAAAATATTTGTCTCAAAATGTACTCTTTGTATTCTAGAGATCCATGAATTCTTCTTTCATCATGAATTTTTTATCACCATACAAAAATATAAAAATAATTTAATAAACGATATTACTCATATTATAATAGATAACGATCTTTATACGACGTTTATTATTATGTCTTTAAATCTTTACAAAATAAACTTAAATATTTTAAAAAATATAAATTGAAAAATGATTTTTAAAAATAATTAAAAATTTTTACAATTTTCTCATTAATCTAATGGATAAAAGTTTATCGTTCAACAATATAATATTTCAAGGGATCTTAAATTTCATGAATTGAATCCATCAAGTTTAATCTCTTCATACAATAATCTAATATATATATATATATATATATTGAACATTTAATCACTACAAATCAAAATGAGTTGCATGATAACATGGGCATGGGGTAGGAAAAGGGGGGCCATCAATTTGAATATAACAACAAATGGAAACCATAATCATTAGAAAAACCAACAAAAAGTTGGCCAAAATTGATAACCCATACAAATTTTTTTTACAGAAATCAAAATATAACAAAAAAAATAAAAATGGGTATATCTTTGTACGTGTTAGGGACAAAAGCATGCCCTAATGTATTTGTTTAATGGAGCAATGGTTCCTCTTCTCTAGCTACTTTGTCTTGCATGATAACTGCATGCAGTCTTTATAGATAATGTAGAAGAGAAAGATAAATATGTTTGCCAAATATATAATTTCATACCAATTTGCTATCACATTTCTCAATCCAAATACTTTCACTTTCCAATTCAATAGTTGACTTCTTAGAAAATGTACCCAACGATTTGCCACCATAGTTTTTATATGAAATCGTAACACATTCAACTAGTAAGATCTTTCAAGTTGGTACAAGAAGTCTTGAAATCAAATCCCGTGCAAGTTTTGTTCTTCCCCATCTTCATATAGACTAATGAGGTCATACAATTTTTGGACTAAGGGAAACCTTAAAATGAATTCATAAACCATTTGTGTCCATGGAACATGTTTAGACGTGATTTTTAAGGGGATAAAAAAAGTATTGTAACCAAGAAGTATCATGTTTGCAACTCTATAGGCACAAATTCCACCTATTGACCAAAGGACATTTCACCTAACCTTACTTTTTCAATGCCCAAAATAAATAAATATCTCAATTTCGAATCTCGTTCATGTTAAAATTAGAGGTAATAATTGGTAAAACTGATCAAACTTATCAAAACAATACAAAAGATCTTAAGTTTGATTCCTGCTCATGCCAGAATTCGGAAGAAATTTGATACACACACACACACACACACAGAGAATTCGGAAGAAATTTGATATACAAACACACAGAGGCACACGCTAGGCTAATTGTGAAAACCTTTGAGAAGGCAAATAAAGGAAATCCCTAGAGAAATCAATATATGCATAATTGCATTTAGAGTCAATGGAAGGAGATAGTATTTTTTTTAATATATTTTGTTAAAAGATTCAACTCAAGAACTTATATCTCGAAGTGAAGGTCCTATCATAATAACAATTACACTTAAATCAATTTGTGAAGAATAAAATATAATTAATCATGAGCTGCTATCCACTTTGTATTCCTAATAAACCTATGCCGCAGAACTAATTTCAATTCCAGTCATTGCTATCTAGGCTTAAACGAACTCTTAAGAAGCAGTATAAGAATTTGCAAAGAAAGTCTAACCAAGAACCCAAAAGCTTTTTCCATTCATTGGAAATAACATTTTCATACAGTATACTTCAAAAGAAGCATACTACAACTTTAATTTAATTGCTGAAAAAGAATATCATACAATCAAAGATGTCATGCCTATTGCTAAGGCTGTGATATCACTAGAAAAATTAATAATAAGAAAAATTTTTGTCGTCCTCCTTTCAATAATTATTTCTTTCCTCTTTACTATTCCACACGACAAAAAGAAGCATCTCGAAATAGAGCCAAAATTTTCCTAAGGATGAGGTACTATACAGACAAGAAGTTGCACTTGCTGAACTTCAAAATAATTGCTGATTCGAAAGGAACCTACTCCGCTGAACCAAACTGTTGTAGTAGAACTACTGCTGAATCTTTAGGACGGGAAAAGCAATAACATCACGAATATTGGCAGAGTCCGTCAAAAGCACCACCAACGTGTCAATTCCGAGGCCCAGGAAGATGAACTATTTTCAGTACAAGGTCGATAAGATAAAAACACATATCAGCATTTGATTTTGCATCCTAAACATATCTTGTTGCCCTATTAACATATCAACAATCGGTATAAAATTGGAAAAAATCACCATACCATCCCTGAAGCTGGTGGCATTCCATATTCCAAAGCACTCACAAAGTCGTCATCGAGAGTCACTTCATATGGGTTATCATCGTTTTCCTTCAATTTTTCTTCTGCACCTAATGCATCTGAAACAGCCGCTGCTCTCTTCTCATTACGCTGCCTCACTTGCTCTTCCAAGCGCGCTCTCTGTCACCATTTAAAATCAATGTGAATATTGCTTGCTTAGCTGCAGTTTTGTTTTGTATAGCAAAAAGGTCAATAAATTTCAACTGACGAGTAAATTCTTATTTTAAACTTCGGCTCTTGTAAATAATAGGAACTCTAGTTATCCGTTCTTTATTAAAATCAACAAAAAATTCCATTTCTAGATTTTAATAGTAAAATGGCAGTAGCCAAATTTAGCAAATCTAGAGGCCGCATCAACTTACCTGGTCTACAGGATCAGTTAATTCAGAGAATGCATTGGCAAGTTCATGACCACAGATGAAGAGTTCAAATCTCTCAGTCAAACCTGCAAGTCTATTGCAAAAAAAAAAAAAAATTGAAGTTAACATGATTCAGCAACTATTGCAATAAAATGCACAATCTTTCAACCTCAACATATGTTTTGATTGCATGCAAAGAAAATGAATATGAAAGTACGAAATGGTGAAACCACAAAATTTTGGACATCTTCGTACATTCAGAATACGAAATTAAGGTCATAAAGACTGAATCTTTCTCCTTAGAGAGAATGACAACCAGTTTTAAATCTTAACATCATTGTTTCTCTGCATTCAAATTCTCTGCATCTAACACAAGGATGGTATCAATGTAGACTAAAATAACAAAAATATATATAGGAGACTCCAGTAATGATAGCCATGTGAAATATGCTAAGTAGATCAGCATGTTATCTGGTACTCAATTCACTTGAAATGGACAAATTCAATGCATAACAAGAAATTTGCATCTTCGTAAAAACTTTGTACCTTCGGTGTGGTTTTGCTAGAGGAGATATTTCAATGGGATAGTCCAAAACAAATGTGGGTTGTAGGAGCTTCAATTCTACAACAATTTCAAAAACCTGAGCATATGAAATAAAACTAACAGCTGTCGAGGACTTTGTAGAGAGATTATCAGCACTAGAAAAGAATGAAAACAATTCGGAAAATCCTTCAAATTTAGCACTATTATAGTATTGTAAAGACAGCGTTATCCAACTGGGAGAAAAAACTGAGAAAATCAAGCGCATGTACAAATGAGAAGGAATGAAACTTAGATCCATGAATAGCAATAACGATTCACCTCATTAAGCAGGTTACCAACAGAAGCAGTCACTTCAATGACAGATTTGTCTTTGTTTTCAAGCCCAGCTCCAAGTGCTGTCAAAGTAGCCTCTTTAGCAACCTTAAGATCATTCCCCAACTCACTGAAATCAATCCCAGTGGCTTCTTTCACAAGATTGTGCATGGTTTTCCTCCTCCATGGCCGCTCCAAACATATCTCCGCACCCTGAATTGATGGATTACATCAGTCTTTACAAAGTGATAAAGCATGTGCTACTAATAGCTCAAATGATTTGAATTTCCATAACCCCTTTAAATTTTTAGTTATTAAATATGAATATGGAGAAGCAATAATTATATTTCCTCACATGATTGATGTTTCTACAGCACATTTACCTGATAATCAATGGTAAGCTTCCCATGAACTGCAAGTGCACAGCGAGTAACAATTTCCTCCGCCATGTTCATCATGCTTTAGTAGTCTGAATATGGTTCATACATCTAAAATCAAGCTAATATGAGTAGTGATCAGAGCTTCATTCAATAGAGAGAGAAAAATTTAACACAGATTATGATATGTAATAATCAATTCCAATTGTATGAAATACCTCTATGGTGGTAAATTCAGGATTATGGCGAGTTGAAATGCCTTCATTTCTGAATATTCGACCAATCTCATATACTTTTTCAAATCCCCCAACCTGTCATTACACAATTTAGACTTTTGTTAAGGAAAAGAATGTAAGTTCCAAGAAAATGTTATAAAGCAAAAGATGATATAAAAGTCAAATATGTAGAAACTCACCAACATTCTCTTCAAGTGGAGCTCAGTTGCAATTCTCAGGTCAAGATCTCTTCCAAGTGAATTATGATATGTAACAAATGGTCGTGCTTCAGCTCCACCAGCTGCTCCCTAGTAGATTAAACAAATTAAAAACCAAGATCCAGCTATGAAATCTTTACACATTTGAATCTAAAAACTATAGAAGATCATAAATAAAAGAAAGGGGTTGGAGTGATATTTAAGAAAATCAATAACATAAATTAAATTATGATGTAGGGAACACTGACCTTCTAGCCAGGTAGTTAATTTAACAGTTTTAATATCCTTCACATTTTTTGGGGTAAAAATTGATGTAAAGAAGAAAGTATTTCAATTCTCCGCTCCATCCATTAAGAACAAGTGAAGACTTTTGTGAATTACAGTACTGCATTTTCATGGATTCTATATTATTTAGCAATTAAATTCAATATAAATATTAAAAATCAATTTTGAAGTGATAAACAATTGATAAAAGCATATGATCCCTACAATAAGAAGATAAAATAATTGATAATTTACTTAATTGAACATTGGGAGAAGAATGCAAAATCCCAAAAGAAACCTGAAGATATCAACAAACCTGGAGAACTGGAGTTTCAACTTCAACAAAACCCAATGACTCCACAGTCTTGCATATCTCTGATACAATCTACTTAAAGAAAGGTAAAGGAAGAATGTAAAATCCAAGCATTACAGCTTAAATAATTTAGGTACAAGAAAAAACATGATAGAACCCAAGATATGTAACCAAACATTCCTTATTTCTTTCAAATCAATTATGTTCTATTACATTAAAATGTAGCATGACATTCCTAAAACAAAGATTTCAAACAAAAAAAAAATTACCGTTCAAAAGCCAAAACCTGCATTAAATTAAAAAAATGGTTGAAAGGTTCACAAATGTTCAACTTAACATCCATATATCACACTTCTTTTTATTAAGATGGAAAACCAAATCAAATTTTATTAATGGGAAATAAGTATAGAACAAGGTACCCAAAGTGTTCCAGCAGTTGACAACAAGTCCATTGAATAAAAGATTACAAAAGTGTAGAAGAAACAGAAATGCTAATCTAAAACTGCTGTCAATGAAAAAGGAGAAGGTATCTTCTCAAAACCATCATAACCCTCAAGATAAGTAACAACGACAATACAACTTTCAATAACAATCAAAATAAAGATTTTTATTTTTTCTTTCGAGATTTTCTAGGATTCAAGTGAATGTTCAAGTTTACAATCTTGGGCATCACCTGCATAAATAATATATCTCAATGATTTACACTAATTGTATATACAGCTAGAAGTGGCGAAAATCATCTCACTCAATTTGTATCCCAGCAGATCAAAAGAAACCTACAAATGTGAAGTAGTTGATGACTATATTTTATACACTACCCATTACTTTTCCCGGAAGTACAAGTAACTTTTCTCTTTAATTGATGTGCAAATTATGGGGAATGTTTTAGCATGTATAGTGATAATATGTCTCAGCTAAGATAGGTTAACAGCATGATTAAAAAATATGGAAAAGCTTGCACAAATGGCATGTACAGAAAGATCAAGAAAACGGCAATTTCAAAGTTTAAAATTTAAGAAAAGCAAAATAACATTAGAAAATCACACGGGCTATTAAGAAAATAACTCACCTTTGCTCTTTTACGAAATACATCAGCTACTTCAGGGTTTGCAATCATATCTACATACCTAAACATAACAAATATCAACTACGTAGAAAAGAAAGAAAAATGCATATGTATTCGAAAATGTTCATGTAAAGCATATGAAAGGTGTATGTCAAATTGCCAAGTCTGTCACGTGCATAAGTCGAAGGAAAATGATAAAGATTCAGGCTTTTACACCTATAGGTTATCTTGGCATCACAGATCACACCTTTGGTTAATTGCACCATAGTCCACAAATATAATAGAATCATTTCTAAAAATTTGTCCTAAATTGTTTAAACTCTCATTGAATCAATTACAAACTTCCGATATTTTTATTCCTATAAGAACTTGGATTGTTAACTGCAGAATGGAAATGTACAGAATATTCATTTCATCTCCTAATTACTTCATCATAACATTCAGCTACAGAGTTTCCTGAAACCAAAATTTACTTACAAGCATATAATTTGAAAATGAACTCACCTTTGGCGGTATCGTTTATCCACATCAGTAAGACCATGATATTTGTCCGGTAACGGAAGTAGAGATTTTGTAAGAATCACGAAAGAATTCACAAGAACGGAAGCTCGCCTGAAGAATGGACCATAAAGAAGGAGTTAGATTAAGTAAATGAAGCATCACAACACGTCCTAACGAAAGCAAAAAACAATACTAACTCCAGAGATAGATTAAGAAGTGTAAGGGAGCATCCCAAACCCAATCAGGCCCAGACCAAGAGGCAAGCAAGTAAGTTTACCTCTCTCTGTTCGTTTCATTGAGCCACTAACACCCAGTATATCACCAATATCAACAACTGCTTTTAACTGCTCAAACTGATCATTCAAAAGCCTTTCCTTTTCACAGTAAAGCTATAACCGTACAAACAACAATTTCAGTGCATATTTAAAAATTTCAAAGATCTCATGTCCATGAGTTGTTGAGTTCCCAAAATTTAAGAAAAGCAGTTATAAGAGTACAATCACCAATATCAATGTAAAAAACATGTAAGAGACCAGTAAATCTGCCTCGTTACATCAATCTTACAGCCGAGGAAAATAAAATGCACAAACCTGGATTGTACCCGAATCATCTCTTAGTGTCAAAAAGGCAAGCTTCCCAAAAGCTCTGCGCGCCACAATTCTCCCAGCCACAGATACACTATCATTCTCATTATTTGACTCTTCACCATTAGCTAAATGCTTATATATCTCTTGTAGCTGATTAGCGGAATGCGTCCTATCCCACTTATAACCATTGGGCTCCAACCCTTTTCTCCTCAATTCTTCCACCTATGAAAAAAAAGAAAAACTACCAACTTTACTACAAAATAAGATGAATATTTCCGTACAACTACTCGCCGACATTGATTTCAAAATTACAATAATGATACAAAGATAAAGATTAGAAACTTCTAAATTTATTCCCATTTCCCGCCATTTCTCAGCGAGCACACAGTCATTAAAGCTAAGGTTAAAAACAATTTCCTTTTAACAGAAACTTGTATTGAAATCCTTTTTTTTTTTTTTGTTTCTTCAAACAAACACAGCCTTAACGAGCTCTAATTCCGCTATCACTTTCTCCTCTTCAAACAAACAAACAAAATTAATACAAAATTTGAACAGCAACAACTAAAACGTAGTCGTGTCAAAACCTTTTTAATGCGAATGGCGCGAATGGCCTCGCGGTCGGAAGTGGAGGTGGAAGAGGATGAAGAACGGCGGTTTCTGGCGGCAGCTTTGGCGCAGCAGCGGACAAGCGTGAAAAAGGTACGTCGGTGGATGAGGTGGCGGAAGCTGATTGGAAAGGAAGATAGAGTGCTCCACGGCTTCAACGCCTCCATCTTTGGCTTTCACTCAATGTACTCCTTGCTCTTTGCTTTGGGTTTTGTAGCAAAATGGCCCAATATTGAAGCCCATTTCAAATTTTGCTCCGGCCCAGAAATTTTCATAATTTTAACTAAATAAATCATTTTAAGATTTATAATTGTATAATTGGTAAAC
>JAXCLQ010000005.1:4084742-4098276 GCA_035584115.1 Cedrela odorata | reverse complement strand
ATTTTAAACAAAAGCACAAGAGATCTCAACTCTTTCACCTTTCAAATGAAAGTGTAAAAATGTTTAAACACTAATTTCTCTGGACAAATTCATCGAAGAAAATTAGCATTTAAATATTTATGTTTTACTTTTCTTAATTATCCTATATTTCTATTATCTTTTTTTTATTTTTTTTATTTTTTTAGTAATTAAATAATGCCTTTATTTATTCAATTCTTACTATTTATTTATTATTAAAAAAGTTATTTTTAATTGAAAGGTAAAAATATTAATAAATTTAGAATTAACCCTTCTCTTTAAACTTCTTCCTTTGCCTAGCAATTGAAAACAACCAAATGAAGAAGGCAAACCTTCTTTCTTTACACAAAGGCAAAGGCAAAGGCAAAGTCGCTCCTTCAACTTTCATATGCACATTGGCAATGGCAAGCATTCTGAAATGCATGACCTCTGATCTCATATGCATCAACCATCACAACATCCACCATAATTAATGCATAAATTAGCATCATTATAACTAAACCCATTTTCTCTTTTTTTTTTTTTTTTTTGTGGGAAGATTAATTAAATGATTAATGAATGGATTATTATTGTATTATATATGGGTAGAAACTTTAAGAAACTGCTGAATTGAGGCATCTTGTTTGGCTGGGTGTGGTGTGGAGTGATTTGAGGAGATTTGCCTAGAATTATTTAATTATTTATTTATTTAAACTCATTTATTTTTAAAAAATAAAAATAAAAAAAAGGTTTAATAGAATTATATTGAAATTATTATTATAAATAATTGATTCTAATATTTATATTTACACCCATTTATTTATTTACTAATTTTTGGATCAGAGATGAGTAGACATTCTAACAAACAACCAAACCCAAGACAAAACCAAAATTTAAGACAAAACAAAACACAGAGTCTCAACACGACATCAAACCGGAAACTTCCGCACGCACAGAGGCAAAAAAAAACATCCTAAACGAAGGAAGACGACGACTTTGCAGAGAAATCCAGTCAGAATCTGCAGAAGAAAGATGGTATTCAACAGCATGTTAGTATTAACAGTATCACATGTATCAGCAGATGCATGGCAACAAATCTCTTGCATACCCACTACTGAGCGGATAAGCAGCGAACGGCTGTTGGATCTTGTTTGTTGCTTTCCTTTGCAGCAACTGGGTCGTTTTGCTATTTGTCTTTGGACCTTTCTTTGTCTTCCTCCGCCCGACTCGTTTTACTCTTACTCTTTTTATGATGATGATTCCTCTGAAGAAGAAGATCCTGATTATCATGATCATGACCGTCGGGCTCAACACAACGGTTCTTCTTCGTCGAGTGCTTTTGATCTTGGTGATGATTACTACTACCATTCTCATTCTGACTGATGTGAGTTGTTACTTTTTTTTTTATTGCAAGTTTTTTTTTTGTTATTATTATTGTTGGTTTGATGGGTTTGCGTTTTTGATTTTATGAGAATTGAGATGATTTGATTTGTACTGTTTGGTGTGAATTTGATGTTCATATACTGTTTATTGAGGGATTGATTGCATATGTTTGACTTTAACCTTATGGTAAATTTGTTGTAATTGCAATCCTTTCTGCTGTTTTTTTAGAACATGCATGACAAAAATCATTTGTTGGATGTCGGTGGCTGTGGATCGACAAGAGGCATTTCTTCTTAGGAAGAATATAATAAAAGTTCAATTTGTGTATCTTATAAATGAAGTAGCTTCTAGTATTTACTAATAAGAATTGAATTTAGTTAGTGTTAGCTAGTTCAGTGATTTTCCAATTGTCAAGCAAAGTTCCACCAGAACTTTTGAGTGGTGTAATGGAAGTAAACTTTTTAAAAATTTTAATATGCAAACTCATATTAGCTTGTAAACTAATTGAAAGAAATATTTTTATAAATTTGTTTGAGTTTGTGTTTTATATAGGATTGTAAAGAAGTTTTTATTTTTATTAGGTTTATGAGACATGCATAATTTTATCCTGTGTATGCACTGCCATTTGTCTCTAGTAAGAAATAGCACCATGGAAACCATCATACTTGATTCATGAATTCGATACAAAACCCCCAGACATTGCATGATTATATGTGCTTAGGCAAATGACTATTTACTAGTTGAATGATAAACAGATCACTAGATCTGCCCCTTGCAAAAAACTTTAGCAACACCCTCAACCCGTGGAAAGAAAGGGGATGGTGAATTGATGGTGCAGTATCTTTGATACTGCTAACACGCTCCTCCTGTTGCTACAAAAAATTAATTAGCAATTGTGGTTTCTCCGCGATTGCTGCTACTCTTGGAAGACTTGGTTTTCTTCTTACTGAATTTGGTAGGGAGATATTTGGTCTTCTTAGAAAGATTTATTATTTTCTTCCGATTGTTAATTTGATCTCTTGAAACTGCTTTGGGCAATAGCTCGTTCGTGAATATTCGAGTTATTCAGACACCAACTGATGGAATTCCATTTTTTTTCTGTAGGAACTTGCAGGAAAAGAAGTACATTTCTTCAAAAGCCTTTTGCCCATGTATATAGTGTAGATATTTGCTGGATTGCTAAGCCTGTTTCGATTTCATGGCTGTCACTTTTAAGGGTCAATTGAGTGGGAAACGAAAAGTTTCTTTTTGAAGTAAGATAACTTGGAGAACTCTGTTCTGTTTTAGCTTCCCTTCTATGACTCACATTGTCTTTAGAGAGTCTTAGGTCCCTACAGCTGAACATCTGATTTCTAGAAGTTTGATATTTCTTAGTAGAGGTTTAATCTTGAAGTCGTGAAAAATCTGCAAAATTTACTAGAGAGTGTATATGTGAATGTTGCATTTGAGGTTTTTTGCTTGACTTATTCTGTTATATCTATTATACCAAAAGTATGTAAGATTCCCTTCCGTTACTTTACCCTTGTACAGAACCTCTTTTCTTTTTGTAATAAAATCAAAAGTTCTTTGAAGTTATCTTCTTCAAATCCACATTTTTGTTCATTAATATGCTCTATTGAGGGTGGTGTTGTCAAATTGCAGTTGTTTCAGTTGATAATGAAGTGGAGACATTGATGATCCTCAAGTTTCCGGTGCTTTCCCTGTAGGATAATATTTCTGCTTAATATGAGTTGTTGGTAGATAGTTTTTCTCAATTGAAAATATGACTGTAGAGTTGTTGTTACTTAGAAAAGTAACTTGTTAGAGACCTACCGAAAAGAAATCATGCGGCAAACAACTATGCATTCCTTTATCCAAGGTTTTTCCAAGGCCTGAAAAAGGGCACCATGGATTCCTCATACCGTGAAAAAGTAGGACTACTGTGTGGTATATATATAGAAAGAAATTACGAGAAAAAGTAGGACTACTGTGTGGTATATATGTAGAAAGAAAGTTTGACATGTATCTATACATAGGGTTTAATACATTTAAGCGACTTATACAATTTTTTTTTTTTTTTTTTTAATTTTGCTACATGTGTAAGATGTACAATCAAAGACTAACATGTGTTAACAAGGCCAAGATTGAAGAAAGTCTATAATATAATACTCTTTAGAACCAAGCAACCGAATTAATTATAAGTCTCAATAGCTTTGCCTATGAGAAATTCTTCGGTTCCCTGCCTGTCCTGTAGACAAAGTTGATTCAAGAAGGAAGAATCTCTGTTGCATGCAGTCATTTGAACCAAGCTTTATAATATATCTAGTTTCCTAGATGTTTAAGCATGCATAAATGGTGATGGTTAGTGAGCATTGGATAAATCAGTTCATTGCACCTTTAGATCGCATGATAAGCAATGATAGGACAGTCTTACTTTAAGTAATCAAGTTTTTGTCACCGTCAATTTTGTGCAATCTCTAACTAAATGGAAGCGGCTTGTGGTATCAAGGTTTATTGCTACAATCCTCTTGCATGACCAAATTCAACTGATGTTTTGTGTATGTTTATGACTAAATAGTTGCGTGTGGGTCTACTTTCCTTTCCATATCACAGGATAAATGAGAAATTGATATGTGGAAAGGTAATTATTTTCTTAGATGTGAGTCTCTGTTCTGTGAATTTCGGTCACTGCATTCATGTTGCTGGTGAATGATATTCACATGTGTTGAATCTTGAGCTTCTAGTCTTTTGAGGTTTTTTTTTTTTTTAATCTCGTAGGCTATAATCTAAGTCAACTTATATCCTCATATATATTTTCATTTTTTTCTTCTTTTTTTTATTCTATCTATGTGTTTCTACTACTCAATTCATATTGTATGGTATCGCCTTCCTTCTGCAAGAAATTGATTTATGGACATTTGCTAGTTTGGATTAATTCACACCCTATAGACCTGCAGTTTGATGTTGTAAGGATGTCAACACCTTATGCCATGATATGGTTGTTCAGTTGTTTCGTTTTTATCTTAAGAAGCTGTCGAAATGTTTGATTGATGATGTAAGTTTGCCATAGCCTTGCTTGTATACTAATGTTTCTTGGAGAGCTATTTGCATTGGCTGCAAACTTTCTGAAATGCCTGACCCAATACTTCCGAAAAGTTGAATAAAAGGTTTCAAATCTGCTGTTGTATTTTCTCTTCTAAAAACCAACAACCAGTAGCTGGTAAAATACACAGCTTCTTCTGGAATTACGTGAAAGCAGTCAAACTCATATCACCCTTATTTTTGTATTGATAAATTACTTGAACTTGCAAATAGATTAAAACCAAAAGGCTTTTACATGATAATGTTGCTGATTCTGTCAATACTGCAGGCTCCAACATTATGTTTAGATTTAATTGAACTATTAAGTTTTGTTGTATCTGGAGTCATGATGATTGTTTCCTGCATAAATGACGGGATAGATTTTGTGATTCTGTGTCAGCTTCACTTTTGGTGTTTTGTATGCATGTTGCTTGCTACTTTATTTACTCTTTGTATAATGTTCTGTTTTCTTATTCTACAGAAACAGAGTAGTTCAATTAATTATCAAAACAATAAAAATGTAAAATTATATGAATAATTGCCATTATAGGTGTTACTTGTGATAGCTTTATTCCCAGATTATATTCAAGGGAGTTTTCTGCTAATAAAAGGATGAGGACAGTAGATATTTCAAACAAGGATTATAGACTTTGAATTGCTTGCCTATGCTCGTGTTTTTTCTACCTCAATTTCATGAATTACAAATTGCAGTAGAAAATGGAGATCAATTTCGGACTCTAGATCAGGTAAGCTACTCTTCTAGGTTCTGTTATTATATATGGATAACTTGAATTTTAGTTGCGTCTTTTTCATTTCAGATTATAGTCAAAGTTTACAATTTTTCCTTTATCCATGATCGAATACTCACTCTATGGTAACTCAATTGACCTTGCAACATGTTGAAGATGTTTGAAAACCAGAAGTTGTCCATTATCTTCCATTTAAAATATGATGATGTTAGCTGCTTAGCATCCCTTTGGGAGAAACTGGTGCTAATCTATTAGTAACTTTTAAGTTAATTGTTGCACTTTGGCAAAGATATCCTACCAGAGTTTCGTTAAGTCTCCTGTGTGCTCCTTATTGTTTTTTTCACTTGCATTCTGCAATCACTGAAGTTTATCAAATATCAAGCTTAAGACAGGCAGGAAATAAAAATCCTAAAGCAGATTGGCAGCAAGGAAATTGTGCATATTTCTGGGTGTCGGGATGCCTTTTGTTGCTGCAGGGAAAACTGGAGGTATGATCTTTCACAAGAAATCTCTTGGTATTATTCTAATTAACCAAAAACATTGAATTGATTCGATCCAATGCTTGTTTTACAACTATTTATTGAAAATGGCATTTGCCAACTTGAAGAATGAAAAATGTTGATTTTGCATACTTCTATTATGGCCACAATGACTGCATATTTCTGGCTTTCCAATCATATAGAAATGCTGTTGTATTTTGTGATTGAAAATATTGCTAAGATTTTGCATGATTAAAGCATATAAATGGATGACAGCCATTTGAAGCCAGTATCTACAAATGTCAAAACACTTGCACATAGTCCTCTGATTGCTGCTTTTGAATACATGAACTGCAAAATTTGTCAAGAGTCAAATTTGGATGCAAAATGGAATGATGCAATCCAGGCTGTCCAAGCTCTTAAGTCAACTGCTTGCTTGTGAATTCTACAGTGAAATCCATGAAATTTCTCATTCATGTGAAGGTATTCTTTAATTTTATAATATTTTTTTTATAAAAATGCTTTCTTCAGAATATTCTCAAAGTGCTTTTATGATTCCATAATTTGATTATTTACCTAATAGTCAAAAGGAGGTCTAAAGGCTTTTGAATGTGTATTGAAATTCCAGAAATACCCATTTAGCATAAAAGATAGATATGATTAATCTTTCATTAGAAAATCACTTTTGGAATTACTTATAAGGTGAAGCCCACAAACACCAATCACGGGACGTGTGTCCGCACGTGTGGGACCTCCAATTTCTTTTTCTGGTTCCAATCAAAGGGGAAATTAATCCCACTCATACATAGCTAGCTAGCATTTCTATAAAATAGATGACACAATCATGGTTCAATGAAAAAGCAAAAAAAAAAAAAAAAAAAGCTTAAGGCTCCTCCACCCATCTTGTGCAAAAAAAAAAATATGTATATATATATATATATATATATATATACATGCCAAAAAACCCTTTTGGAAAAGCACTTTGAGACTATAGGAAAAACGTGTATATTCAATAATCTGTTTGGAAAAGCACTTTGGAGACTACTTTTTCTTCTTTGATAGACTTGGGCTTCTGGGCTTTTTTTTTTCTTTCCCATACTTTTCAGCTTTTCACTTGGTGGGGTGTGGTTGTAGACTGGTATAGTTTTTAAGACTTCTCTTTGAATGTGTTGCCAAGAAAGGTGAAGCCTTAAATTATGGTATATCTTGTCCAAATCCCATTTTAGGATAACTACTAGGACCTCTAGAAGCACTTTTGTATTTTTACATTTTTACTATTTTTGTTCTCAAATACACTTGACTCTCTAAGCAAAAGAAAAAGTATTTCTTTAATTCTCAAATACAACAAGTCGAATTCTAATGAAAAATTTTATTTATGTTCCACAAACTATGTTTTTATAGCCCTATGCATCTCATATCCAACCCCACCATCACTTTCTTCCCAAAGACTATCATAATAAAAGCCACATTTTTTGTCCAAATGTCTCTTCTCTAACCAACTTCCATAATGCATTGAACATCTGCTTTTATTTTATTTTCTTGTTTGCTAATAATTTATTTTGTGTGGACATGAAGATTGAGTTCAAAAAAATGGACAAAAAAAACTCACAATGTCATATTTGAGAGAAGAATTATTATTACTAATTAAATTTAAATAAATGATGCCAACACATCTCACAAGGCAGAATCTTACACACAACACACACACACACACACACACACACACACACACACACACACACACACACACACATATATAGCTGTACTCTAAATAATGACACTGAAAAATAGCAGTCACTCACTAGGCCCACTCACATGCATCAATAACCACACAAACTCATCTCAAAATTTCACAACTCATTGACCCACAAATATCCATGTGCTTGTTTGTGACCATAACAACACACAACACTACCAAATCACAACACACAACACTACCAAATCACACACACCTTACACATTTTATGTAAGATGGCAATTGCCACCATGATAATGATAACATGAAACGTAATACTTATAATATAAAATATGTTTTTAATAAAATATATATATATAATATAATAGTTTGTTTGTATTAGAACTATAACATTGTATGTTATGCATATTATAATTTTTCTTTCTTAGGATCATATAGTTATAATCATTCTTCAAGCATATGTTTGCAAATTATCTCATAAAAATATTTTATATTAAATTATTGATATTTAATTTAATTATAAATATATTTCTAAAATTTTTTTATAATAAATACTTAAATTTCAATGATTGTTGACGATTCGTAGTCTATATCTCGTCAAAATTGAATAAATAAAATAATATTTTCATCGCTATTTAAATTTTTGATGGATAAAATATATTATGATTAGTTCTATTAAGACTAATTAGATACAATGAGATTATTGGTTGATTTATATCATATAAAATTATTATGTTTTGCTTTTTCAAAGACTTGTAATGTTATAGTTGTGACACAAAAATTGAAATATTTTAAGTAGGGTAAAAAATAAATTGTTTAAAATAAATGAAAACGTAGAGGACCTCAATGAAAATATCCAATCCACTTAGGATTCTCTTCCTCTTTGTTACCGTTGGTAGATTGTGTTTTTCCTTTTTTACCCTTTCTAGTTATCCGTGCTTAGTAGGACTGCTGACTCTGCGTGCTGCTCACTCACGGGTGCGCCTACTGCTGCTTTTCGCAAATCTCGGTACGTACACGTGTACGGCCGCTGATGCATCCACACGGGTTGATACAAGAGACTGATTGCGTCGACTTTTTGTTATTTGTCTTGTGACTAATTATTGATTGGTTGCGGTTATGAAGTCAAGGTGACCGCCCGGTGAGGATATTATTAGCGGCTTTAGATTGGATATCGACGGCGACTGGTCTGTTTCGTACTTGGCCTTGATTTTGTCGCGGGGAAAAAGAGTAGCTCTCTTTCATTGGGAAAACGATTCTACGTATGAAATGACGAATATGCCCTTGTATTTATTCACTATAAATATTTTTGATTTTTTTTTAAGAAAAATAATTGTAATGCTAAAAACGTTGGTAAGTACAACCGAAAACGCGTTTCGTATTATTTTCTAAAGCGTTTTTTTAAACATTTAATAAAGAATAAATACATTTAAACAAATTATCATGATAATAAATTTTATGATATCCAATATTTAATAAAAGAGATTTAAAAAGCTTTATATTATCTCACAATTAATACAAAATCCCATGAATATATTCATGGTATCCCCTCTTTCCCACCTCACTTTATTCCTTTCATTTGTCTTTTAATTCACTTCACCCAAAGATAATTATGTAATTGTAAACTTTTTTATTTATTTATTTACTTTTCCAAAGTAGAACAACAAATGAAAGATGTACACATGCATGCAACAAAATAAGTTTTTAATTTCGATGGAGGAGAAATGAAGGGTGAAATGGGTAGTTGGTAGTGATGAGCAAGGTTGAAATTGAAGTTTTTACTCTTAAATTCCTTTATTGGCAAATAACAATCATGGGCATTGGTGACCATATAATATAACAAATTTTTAGGTGTCACAACATTTCCATGCTATTAAAAAAAACAAAAATTGAAGTAATATATTTGGAAATTTGTGCATGAATTTGACCATTGTGTGGTGTGGAGCATCTTTAATATGTTTAATAATTTTGATTCTACGATTTTAACCCATTAGTCTTACCCATTAGTCTCATAAACAATTATATCACACCAAATTGTAGAATGTACAACAATTAAAACATTAGGGATTATGGCATAAGAATCTTTGTCTAGAATAACATGATCGTGGATGAGATTATAAATGATTCGTTACATGATATTCTTCCACTAAAATAATTTTTAGTTATGATTTTTCTTTCTTTTTTAAACATTGGATTCCTTTAAGTGATGCTTAAAGTAATGCAATGTTAGGTAATTATTATACAAATTAAAGCATGAACACGAATCACTAACTCAATGATTAATATATTTAATCACACTCTCAAATTCAAGCAATTCATCTCAACAATCCCCACAAAATCTCTCTTAGGGATAAAATTGAGGAATGGTATATAATGAGGAAAATCAAGTGGGTAAATAAAACCAAAATGAGGTCATGATTTAGGGTTCAAAAGCATTTGATAAAAGAGTTGGTGGTATTAAGACAAAATAAATTAATTGGGCAAATGGGCCAATGTGAAATGGAATCAATTTTTAAATAAAAGGAGCAAATAATGAGAAACCCAAGAGATGTATGTCATATGGGGACCTTCCCTAAAAAATACAGCCTTTCCAAAACGACAAACAAAGCTCATGTGATTTTGAACACTATAAAAATATTCTTTTGTAATTTTATATTATGAAATTTATAATGTAACATGTTTATATATGTGAATGAAATAATAACATTTGAGTCCTAAAAATTTTATTTTTCTTACAAAACTTTTCTATTTGCATCAAATAGATCCCAATCTCTACTGAAATAGTAGAAAATACTCTTTGGTGCTGAGTTTTAATCTTGTACTGTATTATAAATTTCGATAAAACAAGGATAATTTGGTATTTTCATTAGCAGCTTAGAGACTATCTTAATATAAATATAAAACTTATGTTTTTGTTTGTAAACATATAAAAAATTAGGGATCTGAATGTTATTATTTATATGTAAAAATTTATGAATTGACCCTTTTTTTTCGAACTTTTCACTTTTTTCTATAATGCTTTTTCAGTCCTTTCCACAATCTATACCTTTCATGCAAACATATATCTATATATATATATATTAAAAAAAGAGGAATAATTGTGGAAAGACAATAAAGTATAGATTTTGAGAGAGAGAAAGTGAGCGGTGGGCAGCAGTGGCCACTCTTAATGAGAAGAAAAAGTACTGGCAAAATGACAAAGAAAGGGAGAGAGAGAGAGGGAGTCTTAGGCCAGTTTAATTGGACTTTTGTGAAGACAAAACCAGACCCACTTCAAAGTTTTAGTCTTTTAAGCTTCTTTCTCCTCTCTTCGGTTTTTGAGGTGGTTTTTGTGGTGTTTAATGGTGCACTAAAACACGGAAGTGTGTTGTTTGTGTGTGTTTTGTTCAGGATAAGCAAACTAAAAAAAATGGGTGATGGTGTGCATTTTAATGGAGGAAAAGCAAGGAGAGGAGTCTTAGTGGTGGTTTGGTTATGGTGTTTTCTGATCTCAGTAGCTTCTGCTGCTAGGTTAAGCACAGAATCAAGGCAGAAACTTCAAGTTCAAAAGCACTTGAACCGCTTGAACAAACCTCCGGTTAAAAGCATCAAGGTTTGGTTTTCTTTTTTTCCTTCATTTTTAGTCTTTGTTTTATTTTCTCTCTCTAAAAGCCTCTCTTTTTTCATACTTCGTCTGTTTGGTTGGTGGGAAAGTGTGGGAAACTTATAGGCAAATGCATTTTTTTGAGGTTTTTGCTCATTTTTCGTTTTGGGTATATGAATAATTATATTACTTCACTTCCCCAAGCTTAATATCAATCGAAAATGTTCTTCTTTCTTTCTTTTGATACTAATGTTGATATTTTTTATGTACAGAGTTTTTTTTTTTTCTCTTTTACTACATTTTGATATAAATTTGTATTTTTTCTCTTAAATTTTAACAAAAAAATTATCTTTTTGGTGGAAATTTATGATTTTGAAGGAACAATTATTTTTCCTGATTATTTTTTTCTTCTCTCTGTTCAATGATTTCCTTTTTATGAAGTTATTAAAGCTTAAAGAGAAAATGAAGTCATAATGATAAGTTCAATTTCTTTTTCTTGTATAATATGTTTTGTCAGAACATAAATGCAACTGAGTACTTTGATTTATTAACTTTGAAAATGCAATTTCTTGAATTATTTTAACAAAGATCTCACATTTCAATCTTGTGAATTTCTCATGATTCAACAGAGCCCAGATGGAGATATCATAGATTGTGTTCACATCTCTCACCAGCCAGCTTTTGATCATCCTTATCTAAAAGACCACAAAATTCAGGTAAAGCTTCGTATTTTTCGTGCGTTTGAAGTATTTTTCTATGAAAAAATTTCTTGGTTGTCTCTTATACCATGTTTGGTTTACATCAGATGAGGCCCAATTTCCACCCAGAAGGACTTTTTGATGACAGCAAAGTGTCTGCAAAACCAAAAGAAAGAACAAATCCAATCAAACAATTGTGGCATGTGAATGGAAAATGCCCAGAAGACACCATACCCGTAAGAAGAACCAAAAAAGATGATGTTTTGAGGGCAAGCTCGGTAAAAAGATATGGTAAAAAGAAGCACAGAAGCATTCCTCAACCCAGGTCTGCAGATCCTGACCTCATCAATCAAAGTGGTCATCAGGTATAGAAAGTAAAGAAAGTGTTTTCCTTCTCTGTTTTTATGTTGTACATTTTTCTAATGTTTTGCTTTGTTTTGTGTTTTTGGTGGTGATTAGCATGCAATAGCATATATTGAAGGAGATAAATTCTATGGAGCAAAAGCTACCATAAATGTATGGGAACCAAAAATACAACAACCAAATGAATTCAGCTTGTCTCAGCTTTGGATTTTGGGAGGTTCTTTTGGTCAAGATCTTAACAGCATTGAAGCTGGATGGCAGGTACTGAGTATTGACTAATTATTGAACTGAAATTTTATTTCAACACTGAAAGTTTTTTTTATTTTAATTCCTGGATGTGTATGAAAACAGGTCAGCCCAGATCTGTATGGTGATAACAACACAAGACTTTTCACCTATTGGACTGTAAGCTAGTTCCCATAATTTTGCTATTTTTTTTTTCTGGTTTTTCTTGTATTTCAACATATCTTCAACTACGAATTTGATTTTTTTAATTGTATCTTGTAATTTCAGAGTGATGCATATCAAGCTACAGGTTGCTACAATCTTCTCTGCTCAGGATTTATTCAAATCAACGGTGAAATAGCAATGGGTGCAAGCATTTCTCCAGTTTCTGCCTACAGAAATTCTCAATATGATATTAGTATACTTATTTGGAAGGTATAAATCCAAGTTTTTTAATGATTTCTCATATCACATTATTAAGACTTTATATGGACCCATCATAAAAATAATGGGACTGATCCTGCCAAGGTTTGCATGCGAGCATCTGTGAAAATTGTCCATTTCTTAGTGAGTATACAGTTGCTTGTTCAAATGTAGTACGTATATAAAATGGGATAGTGGCTAAGGTGCATACGACTGTACCCTACACCTCCCATGAAATCCTACTCTTCGGATATAATTTCCGAGTTGTAATTTCCAACTTATCCGTTGCCAACTTACAGGAATATCTGAAAAACTAGAGGAAACTCTTCCCATGTAATTTCTAAAATGTTGGGAATTGCAAAGTAAAGTTAGAGAACTGCAAGAAAAGAGTAGTGGGAATTTAGTGGAGAGTGGATCAGAAACCATCATTGTGTGCTTCAGAACTTCAGATGCTAAGAATCTCTGACATTATCTTTTGGTCACAGATTTAGGCAGTCTTGTAATAACACTGTAAATAATTCCGGCTTTTCATTTTTTACATTGTCGTATAATGTAACATATTTTTAATCTCAAGCAATCTGAAAAAAAAAAAATGGTATGCAGGATCCAACTGAGGGGCATTGGTGGATGCAATTTGGAAATGATTACGTGTTGGGATACTGGCCTTCTTTCTTGTTCTCATACTTAACAGATTCTGCTTCCATGATTGAATGGGGAGGTGAAGTTGTGAATTCAGAGCCAGATGGTCAACACACTTCAACTCAAATGGGAAGTGGTCATTTTCCTGAAGAAGGATTTGGCAAATCAAGTTATTTCAGGAACATACAAGTTGTTGATGGATCAAATAATCTCAAAGCTCCCAAAGGAATTGGTACATT
>JAXCLQ010000005.1:4060894-4080409 GCA_035584115.1 Cedrela odorata | reverse complement strand
AGAGAGAGAGAGAGAGAGAGAATGTGTTTGGCAATACATATAACATCATACCAATTTGCTATCACATTTCTCAACCCAAATGCTTTCACTTGGCAAATATAAACAACAATGGAACATGTAAATTACATTCCCAATTCAATAGTTGACTTGTTAGAAAATGTGCACAATGGTTTGCTAATATGAAATCATAAAATTTTAATCTTTTGAGTTGGTATGAGAAATCTTGAGATCAAATCCGGTGCAAGTTTTGTTCTTCTCCAACTTCGGAGAGACTAATGAGGTAAATACAATTTATGGATAAGGGGATACCCTAAAATGAAGAAATCATTTTTATGTCTATGGAACATGTTTAGACATGCTTTATTTTTATTTTATTTTATTTTTTAAAAAAGTATTGTAAATCACCGGTAAGTATCATGCTTGGCAACTCTATAGGCACATATTCCACCTATGACCAAAGGACATTTCACCTAGCCTTGCTTCTTCTGTGCTCGCATGAAATAAATAAATAAATAAATATTTCAATTTTGAATCTCGTTCATATCAAAATTGTAGATAATAATTGGTAAAATTGATAAAATTTCTCAAAACAATACAAGAGATCTTAAATTTGAATTCTGCTAATTGCGAAAACCTTTGAGAAGGCAAATAAAGGTAATCCTTGTGGGAATTACTATACGCATAATGTGTTTTAGAGTCTACGGTGCAAGATAGTATTTTTTTTTTTTCAATATATTTTGTTGAAAGATTCAGCTCAAGAACTTATATCTCAAAGTGGAGGTCCAATCATAATATAAAAGAAATCATAATCAACCTCATACACAATCAATTTGTGAAGAATAAATATAAATAATCATGAGTTGCTATCCACTTTGTATCCCTAATAAACCTATGCCACAAGACTAATTTCAATTTAAATCATTGCTACACCTAAAAACACTCTAAAGAAGCACTTAAGCATTTGTAAAGAAATTCTTAGATGGGACAAATGTATCATATCATTTACATGTCCATCTGATCAAATCTTAAAAAGAACCCAAAAGACTTTTCCAATTATTGGAAATAACATTTTCATATGGTATAAACTTCAAAAGAAGCATACAACAACTTTAATTTAATTGCTGAAAAAGAATATCTTGAAATCAAAGATGTCATGGCTATGAAATCACTAGAAAAATTAATATGATAAATTTTTGTCATCCTCCTTTCGGTAATTATTTTTTTCCTCTTTCCTAATCCAAGTGACAAAAAGTAGCATTTTGAAATAGAGCCAAAATTTTCCTAAAGATTAGGTATTATACAGAAAAGAAGTTGCACCTGCTGAACTTCAAAATAATTGCTGGTCCAAAAGGAACCTACTACTGCTGAATCTTTAGGACGGGAAAAGCAATAACATCACGAATATTGGCAGAGTCCGTCAAAAGCATCACCAACCTGTCAATTCCGAGTCCCTGGAAGATGAACTATTTTCAGTACAGGGTTGATAAGATAAAAACACATATGGACATTTGATTTTGCATCCAAACATATCTTCTGGCTCTATTAACATATCAACAATTGGCATAAAATTAGAAAAAAAATGATCATACCATCCCAGAAGCTGGCGGCATTCCATATTCCAAAGCAGTCACAAAATCATCATCAAGAGTCACTTCATATGAGTTATCATCATTTTCCTTCAATTTTTCTTTTGAACCTATTGTTTCTGTAATGGCAGCTGCTCTCTTCTCATTATGCTGCCTCACTTGCTCTTCCAAGCGTGCTCTCTATCACCATTTAAAATCAAGGAGAATATTTCCTGCTTAGTTGCAGTTTTGTGTTGTATAGCAAAAAGGACCATAAATTTCATCTGAACATTAAACTTGGGCTCTCTTAAAGTAGTAGGAACTCTAGGTCGTATTTATTAACACCACCACTAAAATTCCATTTCTAGATATTAATAGTAAAATGGTTGAAGTCAAATTTAGCAAATCCAGAGGCTGCATCAACTTACCTGGTCTAAAGGATCAGTCAATTCAGAGAATGCATTGGCAAGCTCACGACCACAGATGAAGAGTTCAAATCTCTCAGTCAAGCCTGCATGTCTATTGTGAAAAAGAAAAATGTGATTAACATGATTCGGCAACTATTGCAATTGAATGCACAATCTTTCCACCTCAACATATGTTCTCATCGCAGGCAAAGAAAATGAATATGAAAGTAAGAAATGGTGAAACCACAAAATTTTGGACATCTTCATACATTCAGAATATGAAATTATGGTCATAACGACTAAACCATTCTCCTAGAGAATGCCAACCAGTTTTAGATCTCAACATCATCATTTCTCTCTATTCGAATTCTCCACATCTAACACAACAATGAGATCAATGAAGACTAAAATAACAAAAATATATAGGAGACTCCAGTAATGATAACCACATGAAATATGCTAAATAGACCAGCATGTTATCAGGTACTCCATTTGCTTGAAATGGACAAATTCAAATACAAGAAATTTGTATCTTCATAAAAACTTTGTACCTTCGGTGTGGTTTTGCTAGAGGAGATATTTCGATTGGATAGTCCAAAACAAATGTGGGTTGTAGGAGCTTCGGTTCTACAACAATTTCAAAAACCTGTGCAAATGACATAAGCTAAAAGCTGTCAAGGACTTTGAAGAGAGATTATCAGCACTAGAAAAGAACTAAAACAAGTCGGAAAAGAAAGAAGGTAACCCTTCAAATTTAGCACTACCACAGTATTGTAAAGCCAACATTATCCAACTGGGAGAAAAAACTGAGAAAGTCAATGCATATGTGAAGACGGTGTAGGAATGAAATGTAGATCCATGAATAGAAATAAAGATTCACCTCATTAAGCAGGTTACCAACAGAAGCGCTCGCTTCAATGACAGATTTGTCCTTATTTTCAAGCTCAGCTCCAAGTGCTCTCAGAGTAGCCTCTTTAGCAACCTTAAGATCATTCCCCAACTCATTGAAATCAATCCCAGTGGCTTCTCTCACAAGATTGTGCATGGTTTCCCTCCTCCATGGCCGCTCCAAACATATCTCCACACCCTAAATCAATGGATTACATCAGTCTTTACAAAAAGATAAGCATGTCCTACTAATAGCTCAAATAATTTAAATTTCCACAACCCTTTAATTTGAAGTTATTAAACATGAATATGGAGAAGGGCTCATCACATGTCTGACATTGCTAGAGCGCATTTACCTGGTATTCAATGGCAAGCTTTCCATGAACTGCAAGCGCACAATGAGTAACAATTTCCTCCGCCATGTTCATCATGCTTTGGTAGTCTGAATATGCTTCATACATCTAAAATCAAGCTAATATAAGTAGTGATCAGAGCTTCATTAAATAGAGAGAGAAATTTAACATGGATTGTGATTTGGAATCAATGACTATTGTATAAAATACCTCTATGGTGGTAAATTCAGGATTATGGCGAGTAGAAATGCCTTCATTTCTGAATATTCGACCAATCTCATATACTTTTTCGAATCCTCCAACCTGTCATTGCCCAATTCAGACTTCTGTTAAGGAAATGAATGCAAGTGCCAAGAAAATTTTAAAAAGTAAAGCAGAAGATAACAACTAGACAGTAAGGTACCATGGTAATTTGATGTGAACCAGCTAGTACAATAACTGAAGAACTCATTCGAGTAAAAGGGAGGGGAGCGTTAAACAGCAGGCACTTAACATATGTTGAAAATCAGAAACTAAACTACAGGGTAACTAAGCAAGCCAGGACTATACCACAAATCAACAATAAACAGATTCAAGGAAAAAATAGGAAAAGACAAGGCACAAATCACCCAAAAAACCAACATACAGTCTATACTAAAGAACTTTAAAATAGAAACCATAGTCTTCTATTTTGCCATACTAACAATTGTCAATGAATCAAAGGGGAAATGGTTATCTATAAGCATATGTGTTTATCATAGTTAATGAAAGTCAAATAAGTAGAATCTCACCAGCATTCTCTTCAAGTGGAGCTCAGTTGCAATTCTTAGATAAAGATCCCTTCCAAGTGAATTATGATATGTAACAAATGGCCTTGCTTCAGCTCCACCAGCTGCTCCCTAGTTGATCAAACCAATTAAAAACCAAGTTCCAGATACACACGATATTTACAACTTTGAATCTAAACACTATTGAAGATCAAAAATAAAAATAAAAATAAAATCTAGACACTTCCAAGTGAATTATTATCCTTCACATTTTCTGGGTAAAAAACTAAAAATTGATGTTAAGCTAAAGTATTTCACTTCCCTGCTCCACCCATTAGGAACAAGTGAAGACTTTTACAAATTGCAGCAATGAGTTTTCAAAGATTCTATATTATCTTAGCAATTAAATGTCAATACAAAAATCAAAAATCAAATACGAAATGATAAGCAATTGACATGGTTTATACACCAACTAAGTAGATAAAATAATCAATAATTTATTTAATTGAATATTAGGAAAGAAATGCAAAATCCAAAACCTGAAGATATCAACAAACCTGGAGAACTGGAGTTTCAACTTCAACAAAACCCAAAGACTCCACTGTCTTGCGTATCTCTGATACAATCTACTTAAAGAAAGGTAAAAGAAGGATGTAATCTCCGAGCATTAGAGCTTAAATAATTTAGTTACAAGAAAAAACAGGATAGATATATCTGAACCAAGACATGCAACCAACCATTCCTAATTTCTTAGGAACCAATTATGTTCCATTATATTTAAAATATAAGGAATTTCAGATAACATAATTCCTACTACAGAGATTTTTAAAAGAAAATATAATCAATTATTATTCACACCAATATCAAAAGCCAAAACCTGCATTAAAAAAAATAAAACAAAAGAAGAAAAATATTGAGAGGTCCACAGATGTTCAATTTAACATCCAAATAACACACTTTTTTTTATTTTGAGGGGAAACAAAAAATTTTATTAATGGGAAATATGTATGCAACCAGATACTCAAAGTGAATTAGAAATGTTAAGATAGAACTGCTGCCCCCAATCACTTCAAATGAAAAAGGAAGTATCTTCTCAAAACCTTGATAAATGTCTAGATAAGAACCAATGAAAATACAACCTCCAATAACAATCAAATCAAAGTTTTCATTGGGTCTATAAGAAATCAGAAAAGTACAAAATGGAGGTACTATTAGGAATATCCAATATCGCAATTCCTTCTGCAACAAAACATAGATAACTTTTATAACAATGATAGCGTATTTATGAGATTTGCTAGGGAATTAAGTGGATGTACAAGTTTATGATCTCAGACATCACATGCATCAATAATATAATTTAGTAATATTACATTCACCAATTATACATCTAGCGGTGACAAAAATCATCTCACTCAATTTGTATTCCAGTAGATCAAAATAAACCTAAAAATTTGAAGTAATTGATGACTACATGTAATACACTGCCCATTACTTTTGCCCTGAAAGTACATGTAACTTTCTCTTTAATTGATGTGCAAATGATGGAGAACGTTTTAGCATGTATAATGATAACATGTCTCACTTAAGTGATAAGTTAAAAGGATGAAAAAACATAGATGTTAAAGCTTGCATGAATCGCATGTACAGATAGATCATGAAAATGGCAATTTTAAGGTTCAAAAATCAAGAAAACCAAAACAACATTTGAAAATACACAGGGCATAAAGAAAACAACTGACCTTTGCTCTTTTTCTGAATACGTCAGCTACTTCAGGGTTTGAAATCATATCTACATACCTAAACATAACAAATATCAACTACTTAGAAAAGAAGTGAAAAGCGGATATATACTTGAAAATCTGTCACAAATTGTCTAAACTTTCATTGAATTGAAAATCTTTACATAAAGCTATCTATACAAACTTCTGATATTTTTAATCCTATAACAACTTAGATTCTTAGTCAAGAATATAACTTCTGAAAGGTTCACCTTGGACAAGCTAATAAGACATTTTTGTGAGACAATTTGGTTAAAAACAACAAAACATACAGAAAGATTCAAATACTTCACCTGCTGTTGACTATAGAATGGAAATCTATAGAACAATCATTTCATCTCCTCATCACCTCATCGTAAATTTTTTACACCGAATATCCAGAAACCAAAAATTTATTAAAAGCTTATGAAACAAAAATGAACTGACCTTTGGCGGTATCGTTTATCCACATCAGTTAAACCATGATATTTGTCTGGTAGCGGAAGTAGAGATTTTGTAAGAATCACAAAAGAATTCACAAGAACAGAAAGCTCGCCTGAAGAATAGAACAAAAGCAAGATTGAGTAAATGAAGCATCACAAGAAGTCCTCATGAAAGCAAATAGCAATACTAACACCAGAGGCTGATTTAGAAGGATAGGGGAGCATCACAAAACCCATCAGGCCCAAACCAAGAGGCAAATAAGTAACTTTACCTTTCTCTGTTCGTTTCATTGAGCCACAGACACCCAGTATATCACCAATATCAACAGCTGCCTTCAACTGCTCGAAATAATCATTCAAAAGCCTTTCCTTCTCGCAGTAAAGCTACAACCAAACAAAACAACAATTTAAGTGCATATTTTCAAATTTCTTGATCATAAGAGCGCATACTTAAAAATTTCAAAGATCTTGTGTCCACGAGTTGTTGAGTTCCCAAAATTTAAGAAAAGCAGCTATAAGACTATAATCACCAATATTAATATTGAAAACATGTATGAGGCTGTTAAATCGGGTGCATTACATCAATTTTACAGCCACAGACAAGAAATGCACATACTTGGATTGTACCCGAGTCATCTCTTAGTGTCAAAAAGGCAAGCTTCCCAAATGCTCTGCGAGCCACGATTCTCCCAGCCACAGATACATTATCATTCTCACTATTTGACTCTTCACCATTTGCTAAATGCCTGTATATCTCTTGTAGCTGATTAGCGGAATGCGTCCTATCCCACTTATAAGCATACGGCTCCAACCCTTTACTCCTCAATTCTTCCACCTATGGTAAATAAAAACTACCAACTTCACTAAAAGATTAAATAAATATTTCAGTACTCCTACTTGCCAATCTCGATTTCAAAATCATAAATAATGATACAAATAATGGAATTCAAAGTTTTGTCTTTTCTAAAATTGTTCATTCTCCAAGGAACCAATCAGACCCCAATTAAAAAATCACATACTGAAATTTGTTAAAGCAACTCAATTTCATTATAATATACCTTTGAAGTCCAACCAAAAAAAAAAAAATGAAGTTTTTTTTCCTTTTCCATTTTTTTATATTCTACAGAGCAATTCACTAAAATATTCTAACATTTTATCACAAAACCAAAATGCAAACAAAATTCTCTATAGCCAAAAACAGCCTTAACGAACTCTAATTCCACTCCCACTTTCTCCTCTTCAATCAAACAAACAAACAACATTAGTACAAAATTTGAGCAACAGCAACTACAACGCAGCCGTTTCAAAAAAAAAAAACCTTTTTAATGCGAATGGCACGAATGGCCTCGCGGTCGGAAGCGGAGGTGGAAGAGGAAGAAGAACGGCGATTTCTGGTGGCAGCTTTGGAGGTAGTGGAGGAGCAGCAACGTACAAGGGTGAAAGAGGTACGTCGGTTGATGAGGTGGCGGAAGCTGATTGGAAAGGAAGATAGAGTGCTCCACAGCTTCAACGCCTCCATGTTTGGTTTTCACCTCAACTACTCGCCTTGCTCTTTGCTGTCTTTAATTATCCGGTTTTTCCATTGGGTTTTGATAAAAATGACCCAATTGGCAGTTCATTTACATTTATAACCCGAATATTAAATTTATTATATTTGATATCAAAAATTTAATATTTTAATGAAATTATTAAAAAAAAAAATGTATAGATCAACCACCTGTAATCTTTAATGAAAATAATTCAGATAAAAAAATCGCTTAACTAAATAATTTTTAATTTTATAAGTAACCCTCTTTAAATTAAACATTATTTAATTAATTTAATTAAATAAATAATATTATCTTATTAAATTAAAATTTTTATAATTAAATATAAATACTGTATATAATTATAATTTAACCACAATAATTTTTAAAACTATTAAATAAACTCTTAAAAATTATAAATTTAACAATTAAATCATTAATTTTTTATCTACATAATTTAACTTTAATTTATCAATAGTTTTTAGTATGTGATAACAATGAAGATAGTTATAAACTTCATAAATTTAGATAAATTAATAGTTAATTTATCATTAATCAACTTCTTAATCAATAAATCATTTTCATAAATTAATAGTGACATCTAATAATATATTATGACTTTCAATTAAGAAAGAATATTAATTCATGAAATTTATTGTGTAAATTATTATTGTATAATACAATCATTCTGTTTTATATATATTTCATATTTTAGGGTATAAAAAATATTTACTATAATAAATCATGGTTATTGAAACTTTTTAGTTTAAATTAATAATATAATTTTAAAATTTTTGAAACTCTTTTTAAATCTAGTCATGATCATTAACTTATATTATCACTTGTGTCAAAATTGTGCTATTTAAAATATCGATTCTATGTTATTCTGAACAACTAATTCTTTATTGATCCCTCGTAATATTCGCTTATATTCATATTGTCCAATCATTATCTTATACACAATCTTGTTATGTAAGACGGAGTTGTGATGTCAGAGTATATATGATCTACATACGAAGCACCATGAAAACCTTAAGTTTAAGAATATATTATATTATTGTAATTTAGAAAATTCTCATAAACACATGATTAATACTATAGATTCTCAAGCAGGTTAATTCGATGTATTTGTTATCTAACAAGCATCCGCATATTAGACTAAATGAACGCATTTACTAATAACTTACGAAATTAGTTACATTTCTTCTATAATAAAATATACATAATATATGTAGTTCTAAACTAGATTTATCAATATCCTAAATTAATATCGAGAATATTTAAAAATGATAATATCTCATCAATTAAATTTAAATTAATCTCTCTAATTATTATTTTAAAAACTTTATATAATAAATAGTTAATATTTATTATAGATATAATTTATAAATAAATTATTAATTTTATTAATTAATATAATAATATATAATTATATATTTATTTTTATTAAATTTAGAGCGTATAACCAACAACAAAAGGGATATCACAAAATTTGTAAGCTAAGTTTTATGAATAATATTACTTTGTTGATTATCATGTGTCGAGATGTGCAGGGGTATATATGTAATTTAATCGGTTTCCGATGAACGTAGAAAATGGAGAGATGATGCCGGGGGTAGTTAGTGCCTATCAAATAAAAGATGTTATGCAAGTGACAAATGCCCAAATTTTGAGGGAGGTAAGTGATAAATACCCTTTTATTTATTTATTTATTCAATTCTTACTATTATTATTTTTTCAGAAGTTATTTATAATTGAAAGGTAAAAATTTAAATCTGTTATTATAAGATTTTAAATAATTTTTTTAGATATAAAACCAAACCAAATAATATATATTTTAATCCAACCATTAAAATCTTTCAACATGCATCACTAAAGCCATAAGGTACATAAATATATTATTGTTAATACATTGATTTACAAGTAAATAGAAGATGATTCAGATAACACATATGCACAAATTAATGAATTTACAATTGAGTAATGTAGGTATGTATGATCTCCTTTTTCAATTACTTCCTTTGGCAAGCAATTGAAGACAACCAAGAAGGCAACCTTCTTTACACAAAGGCAAAGTAGCTCGTTCAACTTTCATGCACATTGGCAAGCAATTCTGAAATGCATGACCTCTAATATGCACCACCATAATTAATGCATAAATTAGCATCATTATCACTAGTTTTTTGTTGCCCATTTTTCTCTTTTTCTTTATCAAGAGTATTGTAACTAAGTGATTAATGATTAATGAATGAATTACTGTTTATGGGTTTGTTTATATAATGTGTAGAAACTTTATGTTTGGTGAATTGGGGCCTCTCCTCTTGTTAGGTAAGGTGTAGAGTGATTAGAGGAGATTTGACTAGAATTTTAAACTCTTTAACTCGAGTTCTAATACAAATTTCAAACCATTATTTTGTTTAAGACAACAAAACAAACACAATCTCAACACGACATCGAACCACAAGAAACTTGCGCGGTCACAGAGACAAAACATCAAACACAAAGAAGACGACGACGAACTCGGCAGAAGAAAGATGGTATTCAACAGTGTGTTAGTAGCAACAGTAGCACACGTATCGGCAGATACATGGCAACAAATCTCTTGCATACCCACGACTGAGCGGATAAGCAGCGAACAGTTGTTGGATCTTGTTTGTTGCTTTCCTTTGCAGCAACTGGGTCGTTTTGCTATTTGTCTTTGGACCTTTCTTTGTCTTCCTCCGCCTGACTCGTTTTATACTTACTCTTATGATGATGATTCTGAAGAAGAAGATTCTGATTATCATGATCATCGTATTCAACACAATGGTTCTTCTTCTTCGAGTGCTGTTGATCTTGGTGATGATTACTACTACCAATCTCATTCTGATTGATGTGAGTTGTTATTTTTTTTTATTGCAATTTTTTTTTTTAATGTTTGTTTGATGGGCTTGTGTTTTGATTATATGATAATTGAGATGATTTCATTTATACTGTTTGGTGTGAATTTGATGTTCATATGCTGTTTTTGAGGGATTGATTGCATAAGGTCGACTTTGAGTCATATGGTAATTTTGTTGTAATTGCTATCATTTTTGCTGTTGCTTTGGAACATGCTTGACAAGAATCATTAGTTGGATGTTAGTGGCTGTGGATCCACAAGAGGCATTTCTTCTTTGGAAGAATATGGGAAAAGTTCAATTTGTGCATCTTATAAATGAAGCAGCTTCTAGTATTTACTTAGCAGAATTGAATTTAGTTAGTGGTAGCTGATTGAAAAACAAGTAGTTCAGTGATTTTCCAAGTGTAAAGCAAAGTTCCCCCAGAACTTTTGAGAGGTGTAATGTAACTAAAAGTTTTAAAATGTTTAATCTGCTTACCCATATTAGTGTATAAAGTAATTGAAAGAAATTTTTTGTGAATAGGATTGAGTTTGTGTTTTATATAGGATTGTAAGAAGTTTTTGTTTCTATTAGTTATACGAGACATGCATAATTTGATCTATGTTTACGCTACCATCTGTCTCTATGGAGAAATAGCACCATGCAAAGCAGCAGATTAGATTCATGAATTCAGTGCCAAACCCCCAAGCGTTGCATGATTATATGTGCTTAGGAAAATGATGATTTGCTAGTTGAATGATAAATAGATCACTAGATCTTCCCCTTGCAACAAACTTTGGCAACACCCTCAACGCATGGAAAGATTGGGGATGGTGAACTGATGATGTAGCATCTTTGATATTGTTAAAATGTTTCTCCTGTTGCTACTAAAAATTCATTAGCGATAGTGTTTTCTCCACGGTTGCTGCGTCTTTTGGAAGACTTGGTTTTCTTCTTACTGAATTTGTTAGAGATATATTTGGCCTTCTAAGAAATATTTATGGTTTTCGTCCGCTTTTTAAGTTGATCTCATGAAACTGCTTTGGGCATTTGTCCATTTGTAAATATTCCTGTTTTTCAGATACCAATTGACAGAATTATTTTTTCTTTTTTTTGTATTTGTGTGTTGGAACTTGCAGGAAAAGAAGTACATTTCTTCAAAAGCCTTTTGCTTATGTAACATAGTGTAGTTCTTTGCTGGATTGCTAAGCCAGTTTCAGTTTCTTGGCTGGTCACTTTTAAGGGTCAACTGAGCGGGAAGCGGAAAGTTTCTTTCGGAAGTAAGATAACTTGGAGAACTCTGTTTTGTTTTAGCTTCCCTTCTATGACTCACATCGTCGTTAGAGAGTCTTAGGTCCTTACAACTGAGCATCTGATTTCTAGGAGTTTGATTTTTCTTAGTAAAGGTTTAATCTTAAAGTCATGAAAAGTTTGCAAAGCTTACTAGAAAAAGTATATGTGAATATTGCATTTCAGTTTTCTTGCTTGACCCATTCTGTTTTAACTGTTATACCAAAAGTATGTAAGATAACCCTTCCCTTACTTTACCCTTGTACAGAAGCTCTTTTCTTTTGTAATAAAAACAAAAGTTCTTTGAATTTTACTTCTTCAAATCCATGCTCTTGTTCATTAATATGCTCTATTGAGGACGCCAGGACGGCATTGTCAAATTGTAGTTGTTGTAGTTACTGAAGTGGAGACATTGATGATCCTCAAGTTTCTGGCGCTTTCACAGTAGGATAATAGTTACATAATATGAGTTGTTGGCAGATAATTTTTCGCAATTGAAAATATTGATGTAGACTTGTTGTTACTTAGAAAAGTAACTTGTTTGAGACCTAATGAAAAGAAATCTTGCTGCAAACAGCCATGCATTCCTTTATCCTAGGTTCTTGCAGTGGATCCTCATACCACAAAAAAGTAGGACTACTATATGGTATATATATAGAAAGAAAGTGTGACAAAAAGTAGGACTACTGTATGGTATATATTCTTGAAAGAAAGTTCAATGTGTATCTGTACATGGGATTTAATATATTTAAACCACTTATACAATTTTTTTTTTTTAAAAAAAATTGCTAGATGTGCAAGATGTACAATTAAAGACTCACGTGTTAACAAGGCCACGATTAGTGAAAGTCTATAATACAATATTCTCTAGAACCAAGCAACCAAATTAATTATAAGTCTCAATAGCTGTGCCTATGAGTAATCTTCTGTTCCTTGCCTTTCCTATAGATGAAATTGATTCAAGAAGGAAGAATCCCCGCTGCATGCAGTCGTTTAAACCAATCTTTATATGCATCTAATTTCCTAGATGTTTTAGCATGCATAAATGGTGATGGTGTGTAGCATTGGATAAATCAGTTCATTGCATCTTTATATTGCATGATACACAATGACCTAGAATGTTCTTACTTTTAAGTAATCGAGTTTTTTTCATCATCAGTTTTGTTCAATCTCTAACTAAATGGAAGTGGTAATTGTGGTATCAAGGTTTATTGCTACAATCCTCTTGCACGACCAAATTCAACTGATTTATTGTGCATGTTTATGATTAAATAGTTGTGTGTGGGTCTACATTCCTGTCCATATCACAGGATGAATGAGAAATTGATAGGTGGAAAGGTAATTATTTTCTTAGATGCGAGTCTCTGTTCTGTGAATTTCAATCACTGCATTCGCTTTGCTGGCAAATGATATTCACCTGTGTTCAAATTGACTTCCTTCTGCAAGAAATTGAAATGTGGACATTTGCTAGTTCGGATTAATTCTCGCCCTATAGACCTGCAGCTTGATGTTGCGAGGATGTCAACACCTTATGCCATGATATGCACGTTTAGTTGCTTCTTTTTATCTTTAAAAAGCTGCTGAAGTGTTCAGTTGATGATGTAAGTTTGCTGTAGCCTTGCTCATATAGTGATGTTTCTTTGAGAGCCATTTGCGTTGACTGCAAACTAGCTGAAATGCCTGACCCAATACTTCTGAAAAGTTGAATAAAAGGTTCTGATATTAGATTGATCCAGAAGAAGCTGTATATTTACCTGCTATTGGTTGTTTGTTTTTCAAATTAGAGAAGAGAAAAGACAACGGCAGATTTGAAACTAGAGGTATGATCTTCTACACAGGGGCTGTTCTATTAACTGATTTCCAAATAGTTTTTGGTGGTTATCGGACTGTATTGCTGATCAAAGAATTATGTGAAAGCAGTCAAACTCGTATCACCCTGATTTTTGTATTTTGATAAATTACTTGGAACTTGTGAATAGATTAAAACCAAAAGGCTTTATATGATAATATTGCTGATTCTGTTAATACTACAGTCTCTGATTATTAGGTTTCATCATATCTGGAGTCATGACTATTACCAAGATTGATTTAGGCATTTAGCCAATGCAATAGTTTCTGTCAATATGACAATAGATTAAAACCAAAATGCTTTATATGATAATATTGCTGATTCTGTCAATAGTAGAGTCTCTGACTATTAGGTTTCGTCGTATCTGGAGTCTTGACTATTACCAAGATTGATTTAGGCATTTAGCCAATGCAATAGTTTCTTGCATAAGTGACTGGATTGATTTTGTGATGCTGTGTCAGCTTCACCTTTGGTGTTTTGTATGCATGTTACTTGTTACTTTATTTACTCTTGTCTAACGTTCTGTTTTCTTGTCTTACAGAAACAAAGTAGTTCAGTTAATCATCAAAACAATATAAATGTAGAATTATATGTTGATAATTTTCATTAATGCCGTTATTTACAATAGCTATTCCCACATAGGATTAGATTCAAGGGTGTTTTCTAGTAAATAAAAGGATTATGACCGTAGATATTTCAAACAAGGATTATAGACTTTGAATAGCGTTCCTAAGCACTTGCCTTTCCTGCTTGAATTGCATGAATTACAAATTGTTGTAAAAGATGGAGATCAATTTCGGACTCAAAATCAGGTAAGTTACTCTGATAGGTTTTAATCTTAAAAGTCAACTACATTTTTTTTATTAAATGAAGTGACGCAACGCAAGACAAGCGTTGATGGGTCGTGATTTTGTTCACGAAGACGCAAGAATATTATATTGTGAACAAGACGAGAAAAAAAAAAACAGAATTCACGTCTGAAATAACTATCTATTGAGAAAAAATAAATAATTCTCTCTCTTTATAGCAAATAAAACTATATATATAGTCTCCTAGAATCCTAAACCAAATAGAAATTAAGTAAAGTAAAACTAAACAAAGTAAGAATAAAAAAAAATAAACTAAGTAGGAGTCCTAAACTAAATTTAATAAAGTAAAACTAAATAAGAATAAAAATAATCAACTAAGTAGGAGTCTTAAACTAAGTAGAATTTAAATAACTAATTCTTAACTAAGTAGGAGTCATTGGTGTTCCCAGGATCTGAAGCACTAGCTGCCATATGTAAATCTATATTATTACATATGAGATAATGCGTGAATTTGAGTTGTCATTTTCATTTCAGATTCTAGTCAGTTTAAAATTTCCTTTATTCATCATCAAATACACACTACATGTTAACTCAATTGACCTTGCAATATGTTGAAGATTATTGACAATGTTTGAAAATCAAAAGTTCTCCATTATCTTTCATTTAAGATCCTTTTGTGAGAAAGTGATGCAAAGCTGTTTATAACTTTAATTCGTCGCACTTTGGCACTTAGATGTCCTACCAGAGCTTCATGAAATCTTTTGTGTGTTCTTTATTGTTATTTTCTTTTACGTTGTGAAATTGCTAAAGTTTATCATTGACATAGTGAAGATTCCATCACCTTGTACTAGTGATTCGATAGAACTATTTGTTTGCATGTAACTTGTTTTAGCCCCAAAATTGCATTGATCATGTTATGGCTCATCAAATATCAAGTCAAAGGTAGATTGGCTGAAAGGAAATTGTGCATATTTCTGGGTGTTGGGTTGCCTTTCGTTGCTGCACAGCGGAAAACTGGAGGTATGATTCTCAACAGGAAATCTCTTTATACTCTGTAGTTCTTAACAAGCTGCTTTCATGATACAAGAATTGTTCTGATTAACCAAAAACATTATCTTGATTCGATCCAATAATTTATGACTGTATTGAAAATGGCATTTGCCAACTTGAAGAATAAAATATGTTGATTTTCCTTATAATATACTTCTATTCTGGCAGCAATGACTGCATATTTGTTGTTTTCCAATGATAAAGAAATGCTGCTGTATGCTGTGATTGAAAGTATTGCCTAGATTTATATTGACCAGAAACACTATCTTGATTCGATCCAATATTTCGTTTATGACTGTATTGAAAACGGCATTTACCAACTTGAAGAATAAAATATGTTGATTTGCATATGATATACTTCTATTCTGGCAACAATGACTGCATATTTCTTGCTTTCCAATCATAAAGAAATGCTGCTGTATCATGTTGTGGTTGAAAATATTGCCAAGATTTGCATGATTAAAGCATATATATGGATGACAGCCATTTTAAACCAGAAGTTACAAATTGTCAAATCACTTGCACATTGTCCTCTGATTGCTGCTTTTGAATTCATGAACTGCAAAATTTGTCAAGGGAACAAAATTCCAAGTCAAATTTGGATGCAAAATAGAATGATGCAATCCAGGTTGTCCTAGTTCTTAAGTCAACTGCTTGCTTGTGAAATCCAATGAAATTTCTCATTCATGTGAAGGTAATCTTTAGTTCTATAATATTTTTATGTAAGTGCTTTCTACAGAATATTCTCAAAGTGCTTTTATGATCCATAATTTTGGACTATTTTTTTTACTTTTTGTCCTCAAATGCACAACTAGAGATGGTAAATCTTGAGGGTATGTACACCTAATTGTAAAATATGTGGTATTTAAATTCCAAAAATACCCATTTAGCATAAAAGATTAATATGATTAATCATTCATTAGAAAATCGCTTTTGGAAATACTTGTAGGCTAAAACTCACAAACACCAATCACGGCACGTGTCCACACGTGTGGGACCTTCAATCCTCTTCTTTCTTTGTGTGTGTTCGGGGGTGGTGGGTGTGGTGCGGTCCTATCAAAGTGGAAATTAATCCCTATCATGCATAGCTTGCTATCATTTTTAGACAATAGAACACAATCATGGTTCAATGAAAAAAAAAGGCTTAAGGCTCCGCCCCATCTTGTGAGAAAAATATATACATACATATATGCAAAAGACCTTTTGGAAAAAGCACTTTGAGACTGCATCAAAAACATGTACATACAATAATCTGTTTGGGAAAGCACTTTTGAGACTACTTGTTCTTCTTTGATTGACATGGGCTTCTGGCTTTTAACTTTTCGACTTTTTACTTGGTGGGGTGTGGTTGGAGAGTGCTATCGGTTTTCAAGACTTCTCTTTCAATGCGGTGCCAAGAAAGGTGAAGCCTTAAATTATGGTCCGTCTGGTCCAAATCACATTTTGCTAGGACCTCTGGAAGCGCTTGTGCATTTATACATTTTTACAATTTTTGTTCTCAAATACACTTTACTTTCTAAGGCTAAAATAAGTAATTCTTTAATCATCTTTTAAGAGTTTATTGTTTTAAAAAGTACAATAGTATTATACTTATAAAATTAAGTTAGAAAATTTGTATCTCCAACAATATTTGGAACTTGGGTACGGTACATTAGATGTAAGATACATCTAACTTTTTTTTTGTTACACAAAACTTTAAATATTTTATACAAAAACTTGAAACAAGTAACAAAAATTAAAAACACTTAAATTTGATCTTGTTTTAATTTTTTGTTAATTGATCCGAGTTTTGTATAAAAAAAAAAAAATAGATTCACGTGACATCGAATATACTATAAATGAAACTATAATATAACATATACATGATACTATAATATAACATGTACATGATACTATCACTTCTATCTAATACACAATAATTACATCCAATATACTATAAATGAAACTATAATATAACATGTACATTAAACTATCATTACTATCTAATACACAAAAACAATTGATCAATAAAAAGTTGTCATTTATAATATTTTGTTTTCTATTTACAAATAAATAATAAGATAAATTATATTTAAATTTTGCCTTTGCTATAAAAATGAACTCTCAAATAACATTTTCTTCTGAAATAAACAAAAATTACTTGTGATTCTCAACATGAATTTTAAAAATTAGCTACCACTTTTATAATAAATATTGTGAGACTTATTATGCAACAACCATTTATCGAATGACCATGTAGAACAAATGACATCAATTTGAACTTTTTTTTTTAGTGAATTAGACCTCTTTACACACAATTTCTATTTAAGTCAACAAACCCCTATTCTAATTTGCATTATTCACTCATTTCAGCATCAAAAATGTAAACAAACAATAGTCTAAATCATCTTCTAATTCCTATAAACTTGCTTTATATTAAGTCAAGTTATCATATAAGGTCATGCCCTTAATCTAACACTTCATCTTTATTTACTAGATCGTTAAAATAATTGAATTACTTATATAACTATTTAATGTATACCATCTTAACTTAGAATAGGATCCCACCAAGACAATTTATTTATTTCTTATGTTCCATTTTTTTGGGTACACAAACTATGCTCTTGTGTCCCTATGCAACTCATATCCGACCCCATCACATTGCTTCTCCATTCAAATGATAAATAAACAATTTTAAATAGTTTTTTTAAAAGTAAAATATAAAAAATATAACCCACCATCTCTTTCCAGAGGCTATCATAAAAGCCATGTCTTTTGTGTCACTACTTGAAAGTTTTCTTGTCCAAATGTGTTCCTAACCCACTTCCATGATGCATTGAACAAGTACTTTCCTTTTCTTCTTTGCTATTAATTTATTATGCATAGACACGAAGATGGAGTTAACAAATGGTGCCCCATTCCATTTCTTGCCGACAAAAATAAGTCACAATTTCATATTTGGTATAAGAAATATTACTATTTGAATTTAAATAAATGTCAAAACAAAATATGTATTCTATGAAATTAATTAAAATATTTATATCAAATAGGAATTGTAATACAAAATTTAAGTAAAATCTTTATAATTGAGTAGTTTTTTTTTTTTGGTTAGTCGTATGATAGTATAAATAAATGATATCATAACCTTAAATTAAAGTTTTCTTTTCGTTGATAGTTTTTTTTTCATGGTTCACAAGCTTTAGCGATATCAAAAGATATTAAAAGTAGTATATGATTAAGATAAATTATCTCTCTTTTTTTTCCTAAAAAAAAAAAACTTTTATATTGTTAAAAATTTCACTTTTAGTTTCAAAGATGATCATCCAAATAACCCTAAGAAAAAGTTTGAAATATTGTGATTGATTCACAACATAGTCATGGCTCTCCTTTGAATTCTTAAAATTAACATATATTTTATGAACATCAAAATTACACATAATTTGATCTTAGTAGAAGAGAAAATACAATTTTCGTTTTTAATATATAAATTATTCAAATTATGTTTTCATTCGCATAGAAGGTTATGTTTAAAAAAACTATATATCGGTTTAAATCATAATTATATCATTAATAAATTAAATTATAATATATCTAAATCGACTACACTAATTTTACATCTTTATTAAACCCTATCATTCTAAGATTACTTCTTATAAAAATCAATATAAATATAAGATTTAACTATATTGCTTGAAATATTATCATTAGTAAAGCAACATTCTTTATTTAGCTCTATTGTGTTAAGATTATACCTTATAAAAATGAATGTAAATATACGATTTAAGTATATTACTCGAGATATTATCATTAGCAAGGTAACATTTGGAACATAAAATTTTATAATATAAAACTTATAATATGAAAATGATACATAAATAAGAGTAAAATATAAAATATATATTATTATTTTGTAATGTCTCTTATTGGTGGATCACACATGACATCTCACAAGGGCAAAATTATTTGTCCTCTAAATAATAAGACTGACAACT
>JAXCLQ010000005.1:4004425-4059613 GCA_035584115.1 Cedrela odorata | reverse complement strand
TGTGAGGTTGAATTTGAGTTCTTCCTCTTTAAGTTCCTTCACTAGCAAATGGCAATTATGGGCATTGTTGACCATACCATATAACAAATTTTAAGATGTCACAACATTTCCACACTATAAAAAAAATAATAGATTAATGTTTTTGGAAAGTTGTGCACTTTTAAGTTGTTGAATACACAAAGTATGTAAAATATGAATTTGACCATGTGTGGAGCATCTTTAATATGTTTAATAATTTTGATTCTAGAATTGTAACCCATTAGTCTTATAAATAATTAAATCATACCAAATTGTATAATGTATGATAATTAAAAAAGTATATATTAGAGATTATAGCCGAAGAATCTTTGTCTAGAATAACATAAAAACATGATCGTGAACGAGACGTCACGTTGTTGTTCTTGAACGGCAACTTATTTTTTTTTATTATTTTTTTTTTAAATCCCTTTTAAGTGATGTTTAAAATTATGCAATATTATGTAGCTAGTATACACACTCTTAATGAATTCAAGCAATTCATTCCAACAAACACCACGAAATCTCTTTGGGATAGAATTGAGGAATGGTATATAATGAGGAAAATCAAGTGGGTAAATAAAGGCAAAATGGGGTCATGATTTAGAGTTTTAAAACATCAAAAAGAAAAAAAAGTTGGTGATGAATGTGAAATGGAATCAATTTGTGAATAAAAGGAGCAAATAATGAGAAACCCAATAGCAATAGATGCATGTCATATGGGGACCTCCCCAAAAAAATACAGCCTTTCCAAAACGACAAACAAAGTTCATGTGAACACTATACACTATAAAAATATTATATATATTTGTAAACGAAATAATAACATTTGAGTCCCTAAATTTTACTTTTCTTACGGATTTTTTCTATTCGTGACAAATAGATCCCAATCTCTACTGAAATAGTGGAAACTACTCTTTAGTGTTGAGTTATGATATTTTACTGCATTTTAAATTTCAATACAATAAGGGTAATTTGGTTTTTTCACTAGGAGCTTAGAGACTAATTTAATATAAATATAAAACTATATTATTATTCGTAAAATTGTAAAAAATTAGGGATCTAAATGTTATTATCGTATATGAAAAATTTATGAATTGACCCATTTTTTTCAAACTTTTCACTTTTTTTGTACAGTGCTTTTCAGTTCTTTCTATACCATTCATGCAAATATATATATATATATATATTAAAAAAGAGGAATAATTGTGAAAAGACAATAAAGGGAAGATTTTTAGAGAGAGAAAGTGAGAGGTGGGTACTGGCCAGTGGCCACTCTTAATGGGAAGAAAAAGTAGTGTCAAAATGAGAGAGAGAGAGAGAGAGAGAGAGAGAGAGAGAGAGAGTGGGGTTTTAGGCCAGTCTAATTGGACTTTTATGAAAGCAAAACCAGACCCACTTCAAAGTTTTAGTCTTTTAAGCTTCGTTCTCCTCTCTTTGGTTTTTGTGGTGTTTAATAGTGCACTAAAGCTCTGAACTTTACACAGAAGTGTGTCGTTTGTGTGTGTTTTGTTTAGGATAAGCAAAAACAATGGGCGGTGGTGTGCGTTTTAATGGAGTAAAAGCAAGGAGAGTAGGAGTTTTAGTGGTGGTTTGGTTATGGTGTTTTCTGATCTCAGTAGCTTCTGCTGGTAGATTAAGCACAGAATCAACGCAAAATCTTCAAGTTCAAAAGCACTTGAAACGCTTGAACAAACCTCCGGTTAAAAGCATCAAGGTATGGTTCTTTTTTCCTTCATTTTTAGTCTTTACTTTATTTTCTCTCTCTGAAAGTCTCTCTTTTTTCATACTTTGTCTGTTTGGTTGGTGGGAAAGTGAGGGAAAGTGTAGGAAACTTAAAGTCGAATGCATTTTTATTCAGGTTTTTTTTGGCTCATTTTGGTATTTGGGTGTATGAATAAGTAGATAACTTTACTCCCTAAGCTTCATACCGATCAGAAGTGTTTTTTTATTCTTTTGATATTAATCCTAATTTTTTTTCTATGTACGGAGTTAATTTTTTATATCTCTTCTTCTACATTTGATATAGATTTGTATTTTCTACTCTTAGATTTGAATTTTTTTCAAAATCTTTTTCGTGGAAATTCTTGTTTTTGAAGGAATAATTTTTTCCTTCTCTCTCTACAATCATTTCCTTTTTATGAAGTTATTAAAGCTAAAGAAAAAATGAAGTCACAATCATAAGTTTGATTTCTTTTTCTTCTATAATGTGCTTTGTCAGAACATAAATGCGACGAAGTACTTCGATTTATTAACTTTGAAATTAATTTCTTGACAAATTTCTCACATTTTAATCTTGAATTTCTAATGATTCAACAGAGCCCGGATGGAGATATCATAGATTGTGTTCACATCTCTCACCAGCCAGCTTTTGATCATCCTTATCTGAAAGACCACAAAATTCAGGTAAATCTTCCTTTTTTCTGGGCATTCTTAGCCTTTTTTTGTGAAAAATTTTCTGGGTTTTTTCTTATACCATGTCTGGTTTAGCAGACGAGGCCTAATTTCCACCCAGGAGGACTTTTTGATGACAACAAAGTGTCTGCAAAACCAAAAGAAAGAACAAATCCAATCAAACAATTGTGGCATGTAAATGGAAAATGCCCAGAAGACACCATACCCATAAGAAGAACCAAAAAAGATGATGTTTTGAGAGCAAGCTCAGTTAAAAGATATGGTAAAAAGAAGCACAGAAGCATTCCTCAGCCAAGGTCTGCAGATCCTGACCTCGTCAATGAAAGTGGTCATCAGGTATAGTTGGAGAAAGTAAAGCAAGTGTTTTCCTTTTCTGTTTTTTATGTTGCACGTTTTTCTTAATGTTAGGTTTCGTTTCGTTTTGTGTTATTGGTGGTGATTTAGCATGCAATAGCTTATATTGAAGGAGATAAATACTATGGAGCAAAAGCTACCATAAATGTATGGGAACCAAAAATACAACGACCAAATGAATTCAGCTTGTCTCAGCTTTGGATTTTGGGAGGTTCATTTGGTCAAGATCTTAACAGCATTGAAGCTGGATGGCAGGTACTGAATATTGACCAATTATTGAACTAATAATTTATTTTAATACTCAAAATTTTATATTTTAATTGTTGGATGTGTATGAAAACAGGTCAGTCCAGATCTGTATGGAGATAACAACACAAGACTTTTCACCTACTGGACTGTAAGCTAGCTCCTATAATTTTGCCATTTCTCTTTCTATTATTTTAACATATCTTCAACTACCAATTCGATTATTTTAATTGTATCTTGTAATTTCAGAGTGATGCATATCAAGCTACTGGTTGCTACAATCTTCTCTGCTCAGGATTTATTCAAATCAACAGTGAAATAGCTATGGGAGCAAGCATTTCTCCAGTTTCTGCCTACAGAAATTCTCAATATGATATTAGTATACTTATCTGGAAGGTATAAATCCAAGTTTTTAAATGATTCCCTTCTCACATTATTAAGATTTTATATGGTTCCATCATAAAAATAATGGAGCTGATCCTGCCAAGGTTGCATGTGAGCATCTGAGAAACATTGTCCTTTTCGTTGTGATTTTACAGTTGCTTGTTCAAATGTAGTACATTTCAAGTTGGGTAGGGGCTAAGGTGCATACAACCGCACTGTACACCTCCCTTGCAATCTCCAACTTTCCGTTGTAATTCCCAACTTATGGGTATATCTGAAAAACTTGAGGAAACTGTTTCTTTGTGATTTCTAACTTGTAGGCAATGAAATGTTGGGAATTGCAACAAAAAGTTAGTGAATTGCAAGAAAAAAGTTGGGAATGCAGCGATAAAGTCGATATGTACAAGATGTACCGTTGCATGCACCGCAGAATGACCCTATAAAATTTAGTGGAGAAGATCAAAGATATCATTGTGTGATTCAGAACTTCAGATGCTAAGAATCTCAAACATTATCTTTTGGTTACAGTTTTAGGTTGCCTAGTAATAAGACTAAATAATTTCAGCTTTTCATTTTTTACACTGCTGTATAATGTAACATATTTTTAATCTCAAGCTATCTGAAATAAAAAAAATGGTATGCAGGATCCGACTGAGGGGCATTGGTGGATGCAATTCGGAAACGGTTACGTGTTGGGATACTGGCCTTCTTTCTTGTTCTCATACTTGGCAGATTCAGCTTCCATGATTGAATGGGGAGGTGAAGTTGTGAATTCAGAACCAGATGGTCAGCATACTTCAACTCAAATGGGAAGTGGTCGTTTTCCTGAAGAAGGTTTTGGTAAATCAAGTTATTTCAGGAACATACAAGTTGTTGATGGATCAAATAATCTCAAAGCTCCCAAAGGAATTGGTACATTTACTGAACAATCCAACTGCTATGATGTTCAAATAGGAAGTAATGGAGATTGGGGCCATTACTTTTACTATGGAGGCCCTGGTAAAAATCCAAATTGCGCTTAAAAGGAAAACCCCATTTTACTCCCCATGTATCATTCAACCTTTAGAATAATCCCCTCTTCTGTATACCTCTCTTTCTTTTTACTGTTAGGTTGGCTTAGTAGTAGTAACTTGTGAACTTTAATCTCTAGTGAGAAGTTTTGACTTTTTTTTTCTTTTACTTAAAATCATGTGGCCCAAAGTTTCTCAAAGCTTAAAGAAACTGGCCTTCTGTTTTCTCTCTTTGTATTCTATTTGTTTCCTTGCTCCTTTACTTGGAGCAATCTGTTAGTGAATGAGTGAATGAATTTCTTCTTCATATATGTAGAATAAGAATATGATTTGTCCGAAAAAAGTGCTTCTGTTTGATGAGGAGAGCAGCATGTGAATGGAAGGATAACACAAACTTTTTGTAAAGACTTCTTTTTCCCACTGTCTCCGTTAAATTCAATTCGTCCATCTTTTTCTCTGCTCTGATTCCGTTCTAAAATTTTCTCCCCATTTTGCTCTAGATTTTCCTACTAAGATTCCCTGGCCAAAAGGGTCTAAAAGTTCAATGTATTTTCATAAACAATTGATTTCAGTCATTTTCAGCCAACTGCCTAAAATGTGATGGTAGACAAACAAATATCACTACCAATTACAAGAAGCTGATTGATTAACAGCTGTGATCCATAATCACTTGTACTTGAGCAGCTATTAGAAGCACTCTGAATAGATTTCTTCAAATATAATACACGTATGATTTAGCTTCCATTAACTTGTCTTTCTAATTTTCCTATAGTCTAATCTTAGATTATCCATGATTTGTGGTGCTTTTTGTAAAGCTCGACTTCTCAATCCAATATCACTTCACTTTTGGACCATAAGAATAGCTTTGCATCCAAAAGCCCCTTTCAATTTGACAATTTCTAGTCAGGATTTTACTGAGAGTTTTTGAATTTTGATGGGTTTGTTTAATCTAAAATTCTACATTAAGAGATGGCGATTTCTTTGTACATACAAGAAATTTATTCTCCATTTTAGTGAGACTTGCATTTAAAATGAGTACGACATAGTCTTGCTTGATGGTATTGTACTTTACCCTTTAATTCCAAAGGAAATGAAATATGGCTAATGTTATTCTTCTGTAAACTGAAAATCTTCTACTATAAGAATCAAGAAATGCACAACATTTGTTATAGTCATTGACTTCTTTAAATGTTAGTATTAAAATTTGTCTCGTCGTATTCATACACAAACCTTAACTTTACACATAATTAAAATAAAATATAAATATAATTAAATATTGATCTATAAATTACCCTATTTATTAAGGAGTTTAAATTTTAAGCGGGACAAAATCTCCCTATTTATAACAAAAATCGCTCTATAATTATCGAAACATAGTCTAATAGAAAATTACTTTCACACTCGCTCACAATCTAAAATTTGCAAGATAAAAGACTACTAATATTACCTTTTAACATTACAAAATTTAGTATTTAAGTTATAAAAGCAATACATGTGTTCTATTTGTAGTGTAACCAATCCAAGATGAAGTTGTATAGGTTTAAGAAATTAATTACTCTTCATCAATGTCGGTGCATGGCAAAATTAGGTCATTCTTAAATGAACGAGTAAATAGAGATGCAAAAGATGGTAAATTTGGTGGAGTGAATTTAAATGCTATTTATTGTTTAACATAAATGCAAATCATTATGGAGTTAATGTTGTAGGTTATATGTTAATTATTACATAATGAAGACCATGCAAATCACTTTATTTTCATCAATTAATTAACCATAATAGTAGTGTTAATTTTCTCTAATCTTGACATTTGAATTGATTATGTACCTAAAAAACAATAAAGAAAAATAAAAAAAGGTTCCCTTTTTTGACTTTTTTAACATGAGATTTGGACAATCCAACAAAAACTTGTGTATACAAATGCATCCAATTTTGATTTTTGTCATTAATTTAAAGTACACATCTTTGTCAACCCCCAATTTAATTAATTTTTTTTTTTAAATTGAAGAAACATGTATAATAACTTCTTTCATAATATATTATTGTACTCAAATGAATATTTTTGAATAAGTAGTCCTATAATAAAATATACATTATATCATATATGAACCATAAAAAATGCATATTTCAATATTTATCTTTGATTCTATTACAATAGAGCATGATTTTTTTTTTTGGGTTAAATTGAAAATCACAACTATATTTAGAAATTAAAGAAACTCAAATCCTAATTTAGGTAATTGTATGATTGTTAGTAAAAATTTTGTTTTAAACATCAATTAAGTTTATGAGTTTAATTACAATACATGCATGTTTGTCACATCAATTTTCTTGTGTTAATCATTTTAATTTTTATATTATATATTTTAAATTTTATGTTAAATTCTTAAATTTACCAAGTTAATATTTTTTAATTGAATAAAAAAAGAAATAAAATACCCATCTTCATAATTCTTGACCCAATTAAATAAACACAGGTATGGTGACACAAATTCTTCACCTACTAAATCAAGAAATAAATCCCATGTCAACAAATTGACCTCTTTAATTATTTAATTAATCAATCAAGACACTAATTTTTCAACATTGAGTTAATAAAATCCTAGAAAATTCTTACACATGCACATTCCCTAACACCTCCGCTCACACACTCACTTTCAACCAAACAACAGTATCCAATGAGAATAAGACAAGTGTCATATTCTTGCATATTATTGATAAGTGTGGTACACGTGGTTATTACTGAGAGTGTGTTTTTCTCTCTTTCAGACACAGAGATAACTTGTTGTTCATTATTTTATTGTCCACTGTTTTAGTCATTCTTCACTTTCTCTCTCTAAAGGGAAAAGCCTCAAACTTTCCCTCTCTTGACAGAAAAAAAAAAAAAAAACTCTTTTTTCTTTTTTTACTTCACTGTTCACACATACCAGTAGGGTTTTAATCTTTACTCTATCTTTCTCTCAGAAATTATCAAAAAAGATAAAGACAAACCCTGAAAATCAGAATACCCAAAAGAAACCCTAGCTAAAGTTCACTCCTTTTTCTATCTTCTTTCTCAATCAGAGCCTAGAATAGTTGGTTTCAGAGCTGAATTATCGTGCTCCAAACCCTAAAACTCATGAAGGAATTTCCCCATTTGCTTTAGTTTAATCAATCAATTTTGCACATACAAGATGACCCATTTATGCTGAATTCATCATAATGTTGTTGCCCGTCAAGCCCACTTCACTGAAGTAGGTAAATTTCCCCATTTTGTTGCTTATATGGGTTATAGTTCGTTTGCTTAATTATGTTTGTTTTTAGTTTTGTTCAATTTTGATATCTTGTTATGTATTGTGATTTAGATTGTATTTCATTTCATTGCCTCCACATTGCTGTTTTTTTATTTATCTGGCTTTAATTAATTACGTTGTTCTGTTTAATTCCTTTTGGCTAAAATTTGAAGCTTTGCATGTTGTGATGAAGCGTGGCCTTAAATTATGTTTCTTAATCTAACTTTTTTTTTTCTTTGATTTTTTGTTTGATGCATGTGGGTTGCATAGTTGAGAGGAGGCCATGGAAGGGGATGAGAAGGGGATAGTATTGGCAAGTGCGATTTCGGGGTCCCTTTTCGTGGTTTTAGGTTTGGCTTCGTTTTGGATTCTCTGGGCTGTAAATTGGCGGCCGTGGCGGCTTTATAGGTACTCTTTTGACAATTTCCAGTGCTTTTATAATTTTGTTATCTTGTTTGCTCATTGTGATCAGATAATATAAATGCAGTGTTTGGTTTTGTGGTATGCATGTTAAATTCAAAGCATTTAAATCTCTAGTATGGATGTGTCATTATAGTGATTTATTGGGTTATCTGTTGGCTTTATCTTTAATTTTCATCTCCTTTTCAGTTGGATTTACGCGAGAAAATGGCCAAATATATTACAAGGACAACAGCTGGGGATAGTATGTCGGTTTCTGTCTCTATCAGCGTGGATTGTTGTTATATCTCCGGTTGTGGTGCTTATCACGTGGGGAAGCTGGTTGATTGTAATACTTGGTCGGGATATAATTGGTCTGGCCATAATAATGGCCGGCACTGCTCTTCTATTGGCCTTCTATTCAATCATGCTGTGGTGGAGAACAAAATGGCAAAGTTCAAGTATTTATTGCCTTGACCTTCATATTTCTTGAACAAGTCCTTTCATCTTGTTATGTTGGTGACGGTCAACGCCTAATTTCACTGTTATGGGCTTGGTGAAGCCCACCAATTTTTTATTTTTATATTTCCGTTGGATTATTGGGAATACCTTTTGATATTGATATTATGATGATTTGGGGTAAGTCCATTATGTAGAAAGATTAAGGGTCAAACTACCTTAAATCACTTGGACGTGTAAAAAAAATTTGAGCATATTTTATATATGAAAAAAAAAGAAAAAAGAACTTTTCCATATAAACCCACGTGATCGTGAAGCCTAGTTCAATTGATTGTATAAGCTTGCTATGCTCTTTGAGCATCCTTCTTCACAAATACCATGTTAACAAATTTAGATTTGAACTGTTTAACTTGGCCATAAGAAGGCGAAATATGAAAATGGACTTGGTGAAGTAGACAGAATTAGGGGATTCAGTGGAAGAGGAATAAATTGAGAAAAAGAAAAGAGATGCTAGTAAGTCTAACAGCAATGGCTTGGATTAATAATAATGTCTCTCGAGTTTTGAGGATGAAATTCTTCTTGCCGTTGAATATTCTTTGGGTTATTAAGAAGTTTGCTGCATGCTATAGAGAAAAAAAAAATGAAGGGAAGACAGAGAGCGGATAGGACTATGTGCCTTTATGTTTGAATATTTCCCCTTGCTTTAATGATATTTTCCTTTTTCTATTATTCTTATAACTGTTTTCCTCATTTTTGCTCAGGGGCTGTCGCTTTTCTTCTTCTTCTGGCTGTTGCGCTACTCTGTGTATATGAGCTATCTGCTGTGTATGTTACAGCTGGCTCGCATGCATCTGAGCGATATTCTCCTTCTGGTTTCTTTTTTGGTGTATCAGCAATTGCCTTAGCAATCAACATGCTCTTTATTTGTCGAATGGTCTTTAATGGTAAGTTTGTCGATGGTTGCAAGTCATGGGGCTTTAGTCTATAAGATGCTATGAATTGTAGATACTGCTGTTCTTATATATATGTTTGTTTTATTACCTTCTTTCATAAATAATTGCAGGGAATGGCTTAGATGTAGATGAGTATGTGCGAAGGGCATACAAATTTGCCTATCCTGATGGTATAGAGATGGGTCCTTTGGCTTGTTTACCAGAACCACCTGATCCCAATGAGTTATATCCTCGGCAATTGAGTAGGTGAGCATTTCCTGTTTTACTTTTGCTTTTGTGTTGAAAATTGTTGTATTTCCTGGTTTATAGCTTTTGCTTCATTATGAATATTTGTTTCTGTATTTTACATAAGCTACGTTAAGTAGCTAGGAGTCTAATGCTTTTAAGTCATCTCAATTTGTAAAGGTCTTTCTTGTTATTTGAATTTTGTTTTGAAAAAAAAAAAACCTTTCCTGTTTCCTTTGGGAAATGATGGTGTAATTGGCTCAGGAGCTTATTTTTTGGCTGAAATTCAACATATATTTTGTTATTAACAAAAGAAGGTTTGAAATGTTTTTATGTCTAGTTGACCACTGTACTGCTCATTTAAATATGTTTAGTTATGCTTCTCAAGGATTTTGTTCTGTCGTCTTCCTTAGTTCTCTAATTACTTTGATTTTCTAGGGCTTCGCATCTTGGACTTCTCTATGTAGGCTCGCTTGTAGTTCTTCTTGTCTATTCCCTCTTATATGGTCTAACGGCAAAGGAGGCACGCTGGCTTGGAGCAATTACATCAGCTGCTGTCATCATTCTTGGTTTGCTGTTAACCACTTTGTTTATTTGTATTTGGCTGTTTTGAGTTGCTGTATGTCAGTAACATATTTTTTCTCTTTGTTCTAATCCATTTTGTATTTATTTACTGTTTCATAGATTGGAACATGGGGGCATGCTTGTATGGCTTTCAGCTTCTTAAAAGTCGTGTTGCAGCTCTTTTTGTTGCCGGGACATCTCGGGTTTTTCTTATTTGCTTTGGAGTGCATTATTGGTTTGTTCTTGACTTCGATGCTCAAATATTAATTCTAGTGATGTTTTGTTACTGTTGTACCTGATGTTTATTCCTGTTTGTTTTTTGCTTAGGTACTTGGGGCATTGTATAAGTTATGCAGTTGTTGCCTCGGTTCTATTAGGTGCTGCAGTTTCTCGTCATTTGTCAGTTACGAACCCACTAGCTGCTAGGAGAGCTGCCTTACAGAGTACTGTGATTCGCTTGAGAGAGGGATTCCGTAGAAAGGAACAAAACAGTTCATCCAGCTCTTCTGAAGGTTGTGGTTCAAGTGTGAAACGCAGTAGTAGTGCAGAAGCAGGTCACCTTGGTAATATTATTGAAGCTAATAGCCAGAGTGCGGCACAATGCACAGTTGATGTTAGTAACTGGAATAATGGTGTTTTTTGTCGAACCGCCAGTTCTCACGAGGGTATCAATAGTGACAAGAGCATGGATAGCGGAAGGCCAAGTTTAGCACTACGTAGCAGTTCCTGTCGTTCAGTTGTCCAAGAGCCAGAAGCCGGAACTTCCTTTGCTGACAAAAATTATGATCAGAATAACTGCCTGGTGGTTTGCAATAGTAGTGGTCTTGATAGCCAGGGTTGTGAGTCTAGCACATCGACTTCTGCAAATCAACAAATATTAGACTTAAATTTAGCTCTCGTATTTCAGGAAAGATTGAATGACCCTAGGATTACATCTATGCTGAAGAGGAGGGCAAGACAAGGTGATCGGGAATTGACTAGTTTATTGCAGGATAAAGGATTGGATCCTAATTTTGCCATGATGTTGAAGGAGAAAAGCTTGGACCCTACTATCTTGGCATTACTGCAGAGAAGTAGTTTGGATGCAGACAGAGATCATGGTGACAATAATGATGTCACAGTTATTGATTCAAACAGCATTGATAACGTTATGCCCAATCAAATTTCTCTCTCAGAGGAGCTAAGGCTCCATGGGCTTGAAAAGTGGCTTCAAATGTCCAGATTTGTTTTGCATCATGTTGCAGGTACTCCAGAGCGAGCATGGGTGCTCTTTAGTTTCATCTTCATCCTTGAAACAATCAGTGTAGCAATTTTTCGTCCAAAGACTATTAGAATTATAAATGCTTCGCACCAACAAGTGAGTGGAGCTTCTTTCCAGGGAATTGCGTTTGATTTATCTAGTGTTGTCGTGTTTAATTTTTGTGAAATTGATTTAAATGATGTTTTAGATAACTGTAGATTAATATTAGTTCAAAGGTTGTTTGGCACTGTGTTATATGTGCTTATGTGGAAATATTGTTTTATTATTTGTGTAGTTTGAATTCGGCTTTGCAGTGCTGCTTTTATCCCCCGTTGTCTGTTCAATCATGGCTTTCCTTCGCTCACTTCAAGCAGAAGAAATGGCCATGACATCAAAACCTCGCAAGGTATACTTTGCCTATTTAACTAGAATTTATGTTTTGGAAAATAAAATGCAATGCATTGCAATTTCATGCGTTTGGTTTACTGTTTTTGGTGGTGCTACTTGTATTTTCATGCTTATATCAATTTATTGTATAATATAGTAATTCTAACATCATTGTCTTGCCTCTATTATGTTTTTCAGTATGGATTTATCGCATGGCTGCTAAGTACAAGTGTTGGATTGTTGCTTTCCTTCTTGAGGTTTGTTTCAATGTATTTATACATGTTTTATTTTCACTATACTGTGCTGGGGGGCAATTACTTTTTTATGTCTTACAGCTATTTAGGTTCTATGAAAAGCTGATGATCTTTACAGACATTGGCTTATATGAACACCACAGACTGCTTGCCTTTTCCATAACTGACTGCTTAAAAGCAGCCTTTTCCATGCTGATATGACAATTTTGAATGTCTTAAGAAACTGTGCTAGTAGCCAGATGCTCTATTTTTGTGATTTTAAATACCCATGTTTGGAGATAGAAATATTGATCGACGTATGTCTAGAGATGTGTTCTGTAATTAGAATTTGACTGCTGTAGTTTGATCTATCTGTTTATCAAGAAACCTTCTTAATTCTTTTCTTGTCCATAGTTCTTTGGATCATAAATCTTATTTAAATAATTATTTGATTTTTTTTTTGGGGGGTTTTTGGGTTCTGATTCTTGTATATGATTTGGCTGTGATATCAACTTATGTAGCCTGTTATGCTTTAATATCCATTTTTGTTCTGCAGCAAATCATCATTGCTTCTGGGACTTTCCTTGACTGTCCCGCTCATGGTAGCTTGCCTTTCTTTTGCGATTCCTATTTGGATACGCAATGGCTATCAGTTTTGGGTTTCACAAGTACAATGTGCAGCAACTCCTGCGGGAAATGATAGAACTCCTGGGAAAAAGGAGGTTTGTTCTTTAATGCTTCCCTCCCTTTCTTCCGCCTATGTAAAATCTGCTGCAAATGATCTTTTAGTTTTTGTTATAGCTAACATCTATCAAATATGTAATAAGCATGATACTTCTTATCTTCTGGACTGTTATTCTTTGATAAATGGAGTTTTTGTTACTATCTGATTACTTTTGAAGTTCATTATTAAAATGAATGCTGTGAGTCCATCTTTGTCACAAAAACAAAATTAAACATGAAAGTAAAAATAAAAAGAAGAGAAAAAGGAAAAAATTATTGTTGTAAAATGATTCGATGGAATTAAAAAATAAAACTTCGCTTTGCTCTAAAGTAAAATGATCATGAATGTGGCGCATTTGCACCAATGTGGCTGGTCCTGGAGTTCTTTGTACTAGGATGTCTGTGTGTGTGTGTATAATTTGTGACTTCAGGTAAGTTCTCTTTGCTTGTAGCTGTAAGTAGAATCATAGATAACAAAATATTTATGGCGATAATTACTTGACAAAATTATGAGGGACCCTTGTAAGGCAATACAGTTTTTCTAGGTGCAAAAGGTTAACTCGCTTGTGACATTCCCTGCAAATATAATTCATCGATAACGCTTTCCATTCATGTAAAAGATTATGCGGGCTTGAGTATCATCATCTACTTAAATGTCTGACATGCCAGTTTATCTTGGGCAATTTAGAATTACGAAAGTATAAAATTGATAGCAAAAACAGAGATTATAATAATAAATAAGCCGTGTACAAGGAATTTATTTAGCCTGAAAAGTAGACAATTTTTTTTGCTTTAATAATTAGAAATCCATGAACCTTTAACATGTTACAGTTTTAGGTTTACTAAATACTCATTGCTCTTATTAGGACTCTTCAATTCCTATAATAGCACCCACAATGGTTCCCGTGATGCTGGCATTGTGATGGCTTGTGGAAACTCAAATTTGAAAGAGACTCTTCATTTTCCCCCCTTGTTGGTCTGATAATCTTTAATAACATGTGAGACGCTAAGTCTAAGGCTTTGTTCTCCCTCTGTTGTAACCCATCAATGGAACTTTTATTTATTGTTCTATCTTTTTCCGCTCTGTGTAATGTTTTGTAGTCTATAACATTACCAACATGGTAAAACTACGTAGTGGCTTATTCTCCATTTGGAATGTTGCTTCTTGCCTGTTATGGATTGTTGTTTGTTTTCTTCCCACCATTAGTTTTGATAATCTTATGATAATTTTGGGTGGTAAAGTTCTTTGTTCCTTTCTTTTTTCCTGTCGTTTCATTTGCTAACTGTCACATTGAAATCTCCTTGCTTTTCTATTTCCTTACTTTGCTTTAAGTATTCTTGATCACAAATGATATTAACCACTTAATTATTACTATATGTGTAAAGTGTGGCATTAACTTTTGAATGGTTTTATTGCAAATTTGTTTCGTTGTTTTCATTTCAGCTTTAATTATGTAGCTACAGTGATTGTTCTAAAGTTTATAGTCCCCAGTTTAGCACTCGGTAAACATAGAAAAGTAGAGGGATTTTTGGGTATGCAAAAATTTCATTTTCGTTTGCAATATCAAGGTTTTGATTATAGTCATGTCTTGCTGCCTCTGTCAGGGTGTTGTTCTTGTCATTTGTATTACTGTATTTGCTGGATCTGTATTAGCTCTGGGTGCAATAGTATCTGCAAAGCCTTTAGATGATTTACGATACAAGGGATGGACTGGCGACTCAAATAGCTTCACTTCCCCTTATGCATCATCTGTATACCTTGGCTGGGTGATGGCAGCTGTGATTGCTTTAGTAGTCACTGGCATACTACCAATTGTTTCGTGGTTTGCCACGTATCGGTTTTCCCTCTCATCTGCTATGTGTGTTGGGATATTCGCAGGTAGTATGCCTATATATGCTTTATTCATCATTTGTTGCTCTAAATTAGCATTTCTTTCTAGTTGAAATAATGTTTTACATGGGCTAGCTGGATAATCATTACAAATCTTTCATATTCTTGTTGCGGCTGTCTTCAAGCTGTCCTTGTGGCATTTTGTGGGGCATCCTATTTGGAAGTTGTCAAATCTAGAGAGGATCAGGTGCCGACAAAGGGTGATTTTCTTGCTGCTTTTCTTCCTTTGGTGTGCATTCCGGCATTGTTATCACTTTGCTCTGGATTGCTTAAATGGTGAGTAAATTTCTTGTGCTTTAAATAAAATTTTCTCAAAGGCAAGACTGGCCATTCCCTGATGTTGACACTTCATGGTGTATGAATGGTTGTTTGCCTTTTTAATTTGTTATTGGCATCATTTGCAGGAAAGACGATAGCTGGAAACTTTCTCGAGGCGTATATGTATTTGTTACAATCGGTTTGCTTCTTCTGCTTGGTGCAATATCGGCTGTTATAGTTGTAATTAAGCCTTGGACGGTAAGGGATGCTGATTAGCATGCTTGATTTTTGATTGCCTTCATATTTACTAAGTAAATATAACCTGGTTTTGTTTTTGGCAATTCTGACAGATTGGGGTAGCATTTCTCTTACTTCTTCTCCTGATTGTACTAGCTATTGGTGTCATCCATCACTGGGCTTCAAACAATTTCTATTTGACCCGGACACAGATGTTCTTTGTTTGTTTCCTTGCTTTTCTTTTGGGTTTGGCGGCATTTCTTGTTGGATGGTTTGATGGTGAGAACAAATTCATCTACAAACCTATATCCCGTGATTCCGAACTATTTCATGCTTGATGCTAGTGACATCGTGATTTGCCTTTGTTTTTCAGATAAACCCTTTGTTGGAGCATCTGTTGGTTATTTTTCATTTCTGTTCCTTCTTGCTGGAAGAGCATTGACAGTGAGTTATACGAACTGGTCTTAACCAAGTCTTGAATATATTTATTTGTATTTAATTCTTCTTGCGTCATACATATGAGCTTCTTTTCTTTAGGTTCTTCTTTCACCTCCCATTGTGGTTTATTCTCCACGAGTACTACCTGTTTATGTATATGATGCTCATGCGGATTGTGGAAAAAACGTCAGGTTTGTTCTAATCTTGTCTTATGCATTGATCTTTGAAACTCTTCAACTTTTGGCATCAACAACACTTCCTCATATAAATAATGGATACTACATCATTTTCTCTACAGTGCTGCATTTCTTCTGCTTTATGGGGTTGCGCTAGCAATTGAGGGCTGGGGGGTTGTTGCTAGTTTGAAAATTTATCCACCGTTTGCTGGTGCTGCCGTGTCGGCAATTGCTCTAGTTGTAGCCTTCGGATTTGCTGTCTCGCGTCCCTGTCTGACTCTTAAGGTTTGTGACTTATTCGACTTGCCTATGTTCATATTGCTTCCACTTCTGCTGCTTCATATGTTTACTTGAATCTCCAGATGATGGAAGATGCGGTTCATTTTCTTAGCAAGGATACTGTTGTTCAAGCAATTGTGCGGTCTGCCACGAAGGTGTGCTTGATTTTTATATTATTCTTTTGATAAACTCAGCAAAGCATGTTATCAATATTCTGTGGAACCATCATGAAATACTTCTAGAATTGTTAGATTAGGTGATTGTTGTGTTTGTATGTAGTTTCAAGTTTTTTTTTTTCTTTTTGGGTAATGCAGACAAGAAATGCATTATCTGGAACTTATTCAGCTCCACAGAGGTCTGCTAGTTCAACAGCTCTTTTGGTTGGGGACCCTAGTGCTACGCGTGACAAGCAAGGGAATTTAATGCTTCCTAGAGATGATGTCATGAAATTGAGAGATCGTCTGAGAAATGAGGAATTAGTTGCTGGATCATTCTTTTGCAAAATGAGATACAAACATTTTCGCCATGAATCAGGCAGTGATTACAATCACAGAAGAGAAATGTGTACTCATGCACGAATTCTGGCTTTTGAAGAGGCGATTGATACCGAATGGGTGTATATGTGGGATAAATTTGGGGGTTATTTACTTCTTTTGCTTGGTTTGACTGCCAAGGCTGAAGGAGTACAGGTAAGTGGGTTTCTGCTTTCCATGCATAAAGATATACACATTCATTGCTTGTACTAATGATATCTTATGTTTAGGATGAGGTACGGCTGAGACTGTTTCTTGATAGCATAGGGTTCTCGGATCTAAGTGCCAAGAAAATTAAAAAATGGATGCCGGAGGACCGTAGGCAGTTTGAAATTATCCAAGAGAGGTAATGGCTTCTCTGATTTTGGTTTTTTCATTTCTGAACTATATGAAATTCTTGAACATTTCACTGCATTTCTAACACTTAAAATTTTTTTTTTCATAGTTATATAAGAGAAAAAGAGATGGAAGAGGAAATCTTAATGCAAAGACGTGAAGAGGAGGGGAGAGGTAAAGAAAGAAGGAAGGCGCTCTTGGAGAAGGAAGAACGTAAGTGGAAGGAGATTGAAGCTTCTCTAATTTCATCTATTCCTAATGCTGGAAGCAGAGAAGCAGCAGCCATGGCAGCTGCAGTGCGTGCTGTCGGAGGTGATTCTGTTCTCGAGGATTCTTTCGCACGGGAGAGGGTTTCAAGCATTGCACGTAGGATACGCACGGCTCAGTTAGCTCGACGAGCACTTCAGGTTTTTTAACAAAACTGTTGTAACAAATATGTTAAAGACTTTTTTTGATAGGAAAAAGTTAATTAATAATGATAGTAGTGATAACAGCAAAAACAATTATATTACTGAAATGATGGTAATAATAGTACCAATAGCAGTTTTTAGTTCTGTGTGCGCTGGAAAATCCTGTTTCAGAAGTAAAATACTTATGACTAATCATTGCGTGTTAATGCAATTTTTTATACATTGTTGCTTTTTCCATATGCATCTCATAAGCTTTTTAGATGAGCTCTCCATCGTTTTTTCTGAACACATCCATATTTCACATGGATAGGATGTGCATCCTGTCTATATATAATCCTCTATTTTAGCTCCATGAGCAGCGCTTTCGACATATGTTTGCCAAACATTTAATCTATCTTGTATTTTCCTTGATCTAAAATTTAAGATTTTAACAGGAAGGGTTATGAGAATAGAATGTTGAATATGGGTTGTTTCTGCATTCATTTCTATCTTATTTAAAATTTCGTTTTCTGGTTCTATTTATATCTGTTCAGTTTGAGACTTGTTAGTTCATGATATATTAGCGAGATCGGCGCTTTGAGTTTAAATTACTAACTCTTGCATCTTTGGCAGACGGGAATTACTGGTGCTATTTGTGTTCTTGATGATGAACCAACAACAAGTGGCAGAAACTGTGGCCAGATTGACACAAGCATATGCCAAAGTCAAAAGGTTAGCTTTTCTATTGCAGTGATGATCCAACCTGAGTCTGGTCCAGTTTGTCTGCTCAGCACTGAATTTCAGAAGAAAGTGTGCTGGGAAATTCTGGTTGCTGGTTCAGAGCAAGGTATTGAGGCTGGACAAGTTGGGCTTAGATTGATTACTAAAGGCGATAGACAGACAACTGTTGCAAAGGACTGGAGTATTAGTGCAACAAGTATTGCAGATGGAAGGTCAGACCTTTTTCTTTCTTTAGCAATATTTTATGGAATGTTTATTTCTACTTCTTGTTTGCCTTCCTTATGTCTGCGCTTCTTTTTGTTTTGTTTGTACAATTCATTTTAGAAAATGGTTTGAATAAGGAAAAAGAGTATATGGTTCCTTGTGTGTTTAATCAACAATCTCTACTTATTTCCTCCAGCTTTTAGTCTTACTGTGGTTTTACAATTATTTTTCAGGTGGCATATTGTGACGATGACAATTGATGCTGATTTAGGTGAGGCAACATGCTATTTGGATGGTGGTTTTGATGGCTACCAAACTGGATTAGCATTGTGTGCGGGTAATAGCATTTGGGAAGAAGAGACCTCAGTTTGGGTTGGTGTTAGACCACCTACTGATATGGATGTATTTGGGAGGTCAGATAGCGAAGGAGCAGAGTCTAAGATGCATATAATGGACGTTTTTCTATGGGGAAGGTGCTTAACTGAGGATGAGATTGCTGCTCTTTATTCTGCTATATGCTCAGCTGAGTTCAATATGAATGAATTCCCTGAAGATAATTGGCAATGGGCGGATTCCCCCCCAAGAGTATGTTACCAGTAATAATTAATTGTGATGCATGCGTTAATTGGCCGTGATTCATTCCTTTCCACTGACTGTTGCTTCATCTTTTTCACTCAGGTTGATGAATGGGATAGTGATCCTGCAGATGTAGATCTTTATGATCGGGATGACATAGATTGGGATGGGCAATATTCTAGTGGGCGAAAGAGAAGGGTAGATCGTGATGGTGTTGTGGTCAATGTGGATTCCTTTGCTAGGAGGTTCAGGAAACCTAGAATGGAAACACAAGAAGAAATCTATCAACGTATGCTTTCAGTTGAATTAGCCGTGAAGGAAGCCCTCTCGGCCAGAGGTGAAAGACATTTTACTGATCAGGAGTTCCCTCCAGACGATCAGTCATTATATTTAGATCCCGATAATCCCCCTTCAAAGTTGCAGGTGGGTTTTCCTGACTGATTAATACAGTTTGTGTTTAATTTCTTGATTGACTTAACCTAATCTTGGCTTTTTAATCTAGGTTGTTGCTGAGTGGATGAGGCCTTCTGAAATTGTGAAAGAGAGTCGTCTAAATTGCCGACCATGCTTGTTTTCTGGGGCTGTGAACCCATCGGATGTTTGTCAGGTTGTCTCTTTGGCTGAATGACATACAAATATTTTATTCTTTAGCATGATGTTTCTTGATTATATCATATTTCTTAAATAAACTTGTCCTTTGAATAGGGCCGATTAGGTGATTGTTGGTTTTTGAGTGCTGTTGCTGTTTTGACGGAGGTTTCACGGATATCAGAAGTGATTATTACTTCGGAATACAATGAGGAAGGAATCTACACTGTTCGATTTTGTATTCAGGTAACGAGCTCATATATATATATATATATATATATTTTCTTATAACTAATGGCAATGCCTGCTGCTCAGTATTCTCCATAGAATTATATTGCCTATCCTTAAAAGGAAAAATTGCTTATGTTCTATGTTATCTTAGATATCTGATTTTGGCTTCAGTCTGGAACATCTCTTTTTAATTATAGTACAGTGCTTTGCAGTGGAGAAAATAAGGGAAATGGTGTGCATTTGAGATATTTTCTATATAACGAAATATAAATTTGGTAACTTCTTGCATTTATAAATATGATTGATAGTGACAGTCAAATCATAGTAGGGAGTGTATCAGGGCAGTACTAAGCAAAAGCAACTAAAAAGTTCTTAAATTATTCAGTGTGTGTAGTAATTGATCTGCTAGCTTTTTTCCATGACAAATGATTAGCATGTTAGTAATTGCATGCTCTGATTTCTAATCTCTTCATAGGGCGAATGGGTCCCTGTTGTTGTTGATGATTGGATTCCATGTGAATCTCTGGGTAAACCAGCATTTGCTACCAGCAAAAAGGGTAATGAACTTTGGGTCTCTATACTGGAGAAAGCATATGCCAAATTGCATGGTTCTTATGAGGCACTGGAAGGAGGGCTTGTTCAGGATGCTCTTGTGGACCTTACTGGAGGTGCCGGCGAGGAGATTGACATGAGAAGTGCGCAGGCTCAGATTGATCTTGCGAGTGGTAGATTATGGTCTCAATTGTTACGATTTAAACAAGAAGGATTTCTACTTGGTGCCGGGAGTCCATCAGGTTCTGATGTACATATTTCTTCCAGTGGCATAGTGCAAGGGCATGCTTACTCTATACTCCAGGTATGACAGATCTCTAGCCCATAAAGCTGTATCTATTGTATGGCGGTTACAAAAATTTTGGTAATGCTAAATGTTTCTTTTATCTTTCAGGTGAGAGAGGTGGACAGCCACAAGGTTGTTCAAATTCGAAATCCATGGGCAAATGAAGTCGAGTGGAATGGTCCTTGGTCTGATTCGTCACCTGAATGGACTGACAGGATGAAGCACAAGCTAAAGCATGTTCCCCAGGTACTTTGCTTTTTGTAACACGGAATCCATCATTTTTTTATCCTTCGATCCCTGCTTTCTCTTTGGCACATGAAGTTGAGTGATTTCTGTTTCATTAGGCATGAAAGTTTGTATAATATGAACTGGCCATGGGACTGATCCTTAATTTTTTGAACAGTCAAAAGATGGTATTTTCTGGATGTCCTGGCAAGATTTTCAGATTCACTTCAGATCAATATATGTTTGCCGTGTCTATCCCCCTGAGATGCGCTATTCTGTGCATGGCCAATGGCGTGGTTACAGTGCTGGTGGCTGCCAAGATTATGCTTCATGGAATCAAAATCCACAGTTCCGGTTGAGGGCCACCGGATCAGATGTAACATTTCCTATTCATGTCTTCATTACCTTAACTCAGGTATACTTAACAATAACCTTTCTGGCAGAATGATATTATAACTAGCTCTCTTATTTTACTGCGTTTCATGAACTTATCTGGCATTTTACATGTTTAGGGTGTGAGTTTTTCGAGAACAGCTGCTGGTTTTAAAAATTATCAATCTAGTCATGATTCAATGATGTTCTATATTGGGATGAGGATACTCAAAACTCGAGGTCGTCGTGCTGCTCATAACATTTACCTGCATGAATCAGTCGGTGGGACAGATTATGTAAATTCTAGGGAAATCTCTTGTGAAATGGTTCTGGATCCTGATCCAAAGGGTTACACTATAGTGCCGACAACTATACACCCCGGGGAAGAAGCACCGTTTGTTCTTTCTGTTTTCACCAAGGCCTCAATAATCTTGGAAACTTTATAGTACAATGGTGAATATTCAATTTAATTTTTGGTCCCTCAGGCTTTGAGCGGCTTGCAAAGTTTTACGGTGCTTGGGTTATCCGTGGATTTACGTGCAACACCAAGCAGGTTTGGCGAACCACAAATCAATGCACAGAAATACCAGGTAAGTTTCTGATTTGATGTTCCTTTACGCCTGTGGTATTTTCCGGATGTACATTTCTCAGCTTCTATCTAAAAATTTCTACCAAATGTTTAACATTCATTCTGCGAAGATTGTCTGATTTGAAGTATTCTTTGTGACAGGCGGTGCATGGCGTGGTTCTTAGCTGTGAAGATGGCCTGTGGGATTAAGCAATTCATGTGACTTTGATTGTTGATTCCTTGGGGGCAGCGATACCCATATCTGGACACCAGGGGCGATAACAAAAAATGTGGATTAGAGGCTTCCTTGGTCGATTAGTTGGAACATTTGCATCTGCCAGCTTCGAAGAGGGTTTGTTGGTGACCGTACATTTGTAGGTATTGTAAGGAATATAGGTCTGACCATGTAAATGTTCGGAGAAAAGAAAAAATTGCAAAGAGATAGGAAAATAAATTACTAATGTCTAATTTATGGGGATTACAGAAAAGCATTGTAGCTGGAAAAAGGATTAACAGTTTTCAGCTGCAGTTTTGAAATGCTTTACAAGCTAAACAAACCAATCATCTGTACAAATGTTCCTTTTTTGTTGCAATATAGCCCCCATTTGATATTATTTATGTAATCTTTATGGCTATGACCCTCATGTTTAGCATTGATTTTTTCTATGTTTCTCCCATTTGTCAAGAAATGTGAACGATTGACTGATGTAAAAGAAGCATTTGTCTGCTTGTTTGCTGCCCTTATCATTTTGTGGCTGTGTTAAATGACCAAAGCAAAGAATCCCAAGCATTGCCCTGAAAGGTCTCAAAATGTTTTCAGCTTTAAAAATAATGAATTGGTTTAGTACTTTGTAGTGAAATTTAGTGTTCAAATTTTACTCACGCCAAATGGTTCTTTTTTCTTGCAATATAGCTCCCATTTTATATTGTTTGGTAATCTTTCATGGCTTCTTTACTCATGTTTAGCATTGACTTTTACGTAGACATGACCAAAGCATCCCAAGCAATGTCCTGAAAGGTCCCAAAATATAAGGCTTTAAAATTGATGAATTTGTTAAGTCCTCTGTGTTGTACTTTTTACTTAATTCTAAACTTATAGTGGGAACTACTCGGGATACCTCATCCCAAACACGCCCTAAATGTGGTCATGCAAAAGCTCTTCAGAGCACAGAAGTCAGAACCCGTGATGTGAAATAAAAGCAAAAGCTAAAATCCAAAGTAGACAAAAGCATTAAAGAGGGAAGATAAAGCCCTATTTCAAAAATAATGACAACATTTTTCCAACATGTCAAGGTGGGAAGGCAATTTCTACAACAAAAACAAAGAGGAGAAATCATCTCTATCTCCAGTTGTCTCTTGCCTATCTACCAAGCCAAAAATTTCCATCTCTCTCTTTTCTTTTTACTCGGAATCACTTTCCATACTTCCCATGGCTTTCAATCCTCTAGGTCTCTGCTGCATCACATTAACATATGAATAGGAACATCACACATAATGTTTGTAAACACATCTTCACTTGAATAGAATGTATGAAGTACAAATTTTGAATAACAAAGTTCAAAGAGTTTCCAAAAAATGAAGTTAAAAAAATTTCGCATTTTCTTGATGACTAATTAAGGAATATGAATGAAACAAAAAGTAAAGAGATGAGGGACTAATTAAGTACCTTCTTAGAAGTTCTCTTCTCCCTGACTTCATACCTCTCCCGGCAGAGATCTGATAACCATGCCCCGGGACTCACTAACTGCACATGGACAAAAAGAACGGAAGGCAAATCCATCAATTTCTCAGATATATTCATATATTTTCTTATGAGCATAGATATTTGATAAGAAAGACATACGAGTATGCTTCTTTGGATCAACTTGGCCCTTTTCTTGGGCCTCTGAGAAGGCTTGCAACCTTTCATAGCCAAGAAATCCTCTTCCTTTTCTTTGTTAGACAATGAAATAAAGAGCTTCGGCCAAACAAAATTTTTTTTATCTTCCGTCAATTGATTGATCAACAGTTTTCCGTTATCATCGAATCCCAATGAACCCCTTGTTGTGTAGTATCTATCTTCCTTCTCTGGTGAAGTCACTGATGGTTTTTGGTTACTCATTGGCAAATCAGAATTCCTGCATCAAAACATAACAACATAACAATTAGCAAAATCTACTTTTGGTTCATGAAATCATGGAAAAATGGAAGTAGATAAAACTAGATTACAAGCATTATCCACTCCCAACTCTTCAATTCAGACAAGCTATTACATCAAAATTTTCATTTTCTTATTCTTACACTTTCTCACCATCCAAACAGGCTACAGTTCATGGGAATGAATCAGCATCTTTAATGTTCCCAACACTATTGAGAGATTACAGGCAAATGAAGCAAAGAAAATTTGGGATCTAAAATAACTGGTACCTAGAGTTTTAAACCGAAAATGTTATTAGATTGTGTTTTCTTTTTCCTATATTTTCTCAGCAGCGAAAAAATTCAGTTTTTTTTTGGTCTTAAATTAAGAAGAGAGATCATTTTTTGCATGTCGAAGCTTGGAATCTCTCTGTTTGGTAACATTATTCCAATTTTTCCTTTGTCTTTTTCGACATTCTTACAGCAATCATATCGGGTTCAGATCAGGCGAAGAAAATATATTTACATCAATCTATCAATTGAAAAAAAAGAAGACTAAAACTTCCCCTAATGCCTTCTGCAACAACCAAACCAAATCGAACCAACAGAAAGACAAACTTTACAAATTCACTCCCACACACTTCGCATACAATGCAAGAACTTTCTATTTATCACAAAAATGATAATTTTTCCTTTCCGGGTATATTGTTAACTTACTTGTTTAGGAGACTGGGAGATCCTTTCTCGATAGAAACAGCACGAGATGAAATTTTCTTCTTCGACAAACAATCAGTACTTGATTTGTTGATGCTGTTGTTCTGGTCTAAGTTTTTGGAATCTTTTTTCACTTTACAACATCTAAGCCTCTTTCTGTTTCCCCATTGCAACACAAAATCTGTTGTCTCTTTTGCTCTTTGGCTTTGATTCTTACCTTCCTTTTCCATAATATTATCTCTCTCTTATCCGCAACAAATACTATATAGAGAAATTATATTTTAAAAACAGAAACATTAAACATAATATTTTCTAGAATTATAAGAAAGTGAGCCAAAATGGAAGTGGGAAAATTTGCTAAAACTCTTTAACATAGCATAATGATTATGAGTTACATGTACAGCTAAGCAAAATTTTAAAAAAGTCCCGATGTTTACAATGAAACAATAATAAAGTAAATAAAGCATACCAAAAAATATATATATTTTACAAGAAATTTGTTCACATAATATAACACTATTATTATAGTTTCTAGGAAATCAGAGAAAACTAATTAAAGGAGAAAATTTTAACACTACTGACCTCAAGATCTGTGTAGAATGGAATGGAAATTACGAAAAGAGTCGAGAAATTAGCCTGCATTTGAAGAACATTCAGGTTACACAAATTTATCAGACAAAAACAAAGCAATACTCTGTTAGGTTGCAGAGAAAATCTTTCCTCCCTAGAGAAAAGCAAGGGAAAAAACTCATACTTCCAAGTTGTTTCTCTTCCTTCCTCAGCAACCAAACAAAGAAATAAAAAGAAACAGAGAGAGAGAGTCATTACAAGGTTTAAAACTTCACAGCAGAACTGAAAAATATATAGTCTTTCTCCTCCTCCTCCTCCTCTTCCTCTTCTTGTTGTTTTATCTTTGCAGAGACTGAGAAAACAAAAAATTTCTCGAGAAAACAAGAGAAAAGAGAGATCAGTGGTTTTAGAATTGTGGGTTTGTCTTAGTTTTCAAAATGGAAGCCAAAAATGTGCAAAATCGGCTGCTTTTCTTTTATGTTATCTTCACCAAAACTCTCCAAGTTTCTCTTCTTTCTCACCTCTGTTTTTGCTATTTTATTATTGTTTTATAAATCTTAACATTCATTAATTTGGTTTAGCATTAACTTTATGATTTTATATATCTTTAGATTGATGTGATCATGACCGTCGGATCACAAACGGACGGTGTGATTGAGTTTCCCTCCAATTGAATGTTACTTTTTCTTAGCTCCAAATATTTGGAGGCTATTGCTAGCTATTGGCTTTAGGTCTTCTTCTGGCCTTTACTAGTGTCTTATACTTAGATCAGAAGTATAGTATTTTAGGGCACGTGACAAATGACATTGGAGGCACGTGACACTATCTATGCAAATATTCATAATTTTTTTTTTCAAAGAAAGATTTATGTTCAAAATTCTAATGCTACACTTGGCAACGCCTAATTTGTATTATATACTTTTGGATCAAAGGTTATTTTGGGCCGGAGTTAATTGGGCTTTGTTTGTTTGGTTGGTTGATTTATTTATTTCTTAATTAATTGAGCAAACTTCTTACCAAATTAATTTAAAATAATACAATTTAATTATATATATGTGTTTAATTTTTAATTAACAAATATAATCACATATTTTACTTGATACATAAACATTTATGTTCCGATAATTTATTCACTAAGTGTTTTCTAACGTTTGACATGTTTGTGTTTATATAAGTATCAATATCAATAATTATTTATCAATGTTCGATCCTTGCCGTTGACTTAACTTATTAATTCACATTCCATTTTGAACATGTTTACATGTAAAATTTTTTTTAAAAAATTAATTATTTTATTGAAAATATTGATATAATTTATTAATAAGATGTTGTAGATAAAATCAAATTATTAATAATAAAATTAGTTTACTGCAATATCTCATGAATTGAAACTATAGGTAGTATTTTAATCGGTATTTTTAACATCTAATTGAAAAGTTAAAAAAGAGTAATCAAACAAAGTGAATGGAAATCATTTTTATAGTCAATAGTATTATTGGGTTGGTGGTTAGAAATACAAAATTTTAGTGGTAAAAGAAAGATACATGTAACAAAATTGATCTTAGCATGAATGAGTAAATTCATGGTTGAGGATCATGTATAGTTGATGATTTACCATTATTGTGTTAGGTCATTTTGTTCAAAAGCAATAATATTTCCACAACAATGTTCTGTAATCATACATGAATTTGGCTCTATTCATCACTGAAGAATCATTTATTCTTGTAGAGCTCTTTGGGCTTGTGCATAGGGATGTGAATTATTTCTTCAAGAATCTCAATTATCTACTCCACTCAAAGCCATGTTTTTATATGACAATATTAATGATTCTTCCTTTAAATTTAACCAGACTCTCTCAAAGCAAAAGGGTTTCATGATCTCATCAAAGTTTTTCCTTTTTCCCCTTTGGAGCCAAATTTTTTTGATGGATTCTCTACTCATTAAAAATTTCATAAAGTTCAATGAACACTAATTTCAAATATTTGCATACATCTAATTACATGTATACAAGAGACCCACAAAAAAGGTTTGAAGGATTCCCATGAATCATGAGTTCATATTAAAAGTAAAAGGTTGGTTGCTCACGAACTATTCAATATGCTTTAAACTTGAAAGATATTGTATAGTTGTTGAATTTAGGCCTCAATGTGAACTACTTTTTCTAGTTGAGTTTTGAGTTTGAGAGTTCGTATTGCAAACTTTATGGGTTTTTTTTTTTTTGACAAACAAGCTCATTTCATAACTCTAAATTTATTTATGGTGTAAGAAAAAAAATAAAGCTTAATCTTAATAAAAAAAATATTTTTTGAATCAAAATAACCTTTAATACAATGTTTGACTTATATCTTCTATCAAACGTCAAGAAACCAAAACTCTCTTATTTGTAACAATAATATAAGTATATAATCAATCATTTAAATATTTAAATTGCCTAATAAAATTATAACATGATTTGTTCACTTATACCCACATTAAAAAAAATATATGATCACTTTTTCGTTTTAAAATGTAATACCAATATACTAATTATTTTTAATTGTATGGTTGATAATATAGATATAAAAAAAAATTCTCAAAATTTCATGTTATAATCTGAAATTCTTGACATTTAATAAATATTTTCACCCAAATGTTGAGAATCTTAATATTTAATGAAAAATATATAACAAACGTAGAGAATCTCAACGTTGGGTCAAATATTTTTGTCAAATATCTAAATTTTTAATGTTTAGTTGATATTTTTTAATAAACGTCGAGATTCTTAACGTTTGATAGATGTAATTAACCAAACATTGTAAATAGAGTATTTTAATTCAAAATTTAATTTTTTAGCTAAGATTAAATTATTATTTGGTCATAAATAAGTTTGGGCTTTTAAAATATGTTATTTTATAATAAAAAAATCCAAACTTTAATGAGTTGATAAATTAATTAGTTTGTAAACAAAACACTTGAAAACTTTCTAATATTCTAAAACATAAAACTTGTAATCAAGAAGAGAGATCTTTGTGGCCATACATTTTTGTGAAGTCTAAGAAGCAAACATCAAAAACGGTTGTAATTTCTCTTTCATTTGGATTAAAATACAGCTGGTGATGTGAACTCCACGTGAAATGAAATCCCTAATGCCATCATTATTAGACAATAGAATTTATTTTGAACAATAATGATAATAATAGAATATATTGAAATTTAGAATATGGGTCAATTCAATTTCGATTTTATTGTCTTATTAATAAAATCTAATTGTGATTGTTAGATGGGTGTTTTCAAAACTTCTTCTAGTATTGGTAGTTTGTCACTTTCATGGTTTGGCATGGATGGGCAGTAATTAACTAAATGTAAACGGCTAAAGCAAATTGACTTGTTAATTTAATCAAGGATTATTGAAAATGAAAACCCCACTTGATTGTTAGAAGATTGATTAATTCTCTGATTTCTTTCAAAAGTTAGACAAGAACAGTAGTCAAGATTTAAGAAGACAGCACAAGTAAGGACCCCGCAGACACAAAGACAGCTGTATACCAACCAAGACAAAGCAACATCCCAACGTTCACGTTGAAGAAGTTGCTCTCTCTTTCTGTTAACACTCTTTATATAAACCCACTAACCCATTTACCATTTTCTTGCCTTTTCCAAGAGCTAAAGCAATATTTTTTACTTTGGCATACCTTCATTCTTATCCTCACTTTCTAAGCAAACCCAATCCTTCTTTTTTTGAAGAAATGGAGGCAATGAGAATGAAGTTCTTTGTTGTTTTGATGGTGGTTTTGATGGCTGTAGTTGAAAAAGTTGCAGCTGTTGATGCTCCTTCTCCATCCCCAACTTCTGATGCTGCTGTCTTTGTTCCAACTTTCTTTGCTTCTTTGATTGCTTTAGCATTTGGGTTTCTCTTCTGAACTCATCAAGTTATACATGAAGCAAGGATGATTTAGTTCTTGTTTTCTCTTCATTTGAAAATCTACCCATTTGTTCTTTTACCTGCCTTTATAGAAGAGTCTTTTTACATATAAGGATTTGATGGAGGAACCGGGTTGTTATTTACTTTGGGAAATTTTTTTAGTTTTAATTTAATGTTTGTTTGGGGTGTGATTTGATTGTATTATATGACTTTGATGTATCTATATATGTATGTTATGTCATTCTTTTTCTAATATGGGTTAGATTTGATGATCTATTTGTTGTATTCTACTTTGTTTTTCATCTTCTTCTCTCATATGTATCTTTGATTTTTATTCTAGTAAATAAAATTTCGTTTTTGTATATTTACATTTCTCTTCTTCAAGCATGTTGGCTTTGTTGAATTTGAGCTGTAATCAATCAGTCTCCATTATAAAAAAAAAAAAAAAAAAGCCATGAACAAATGAAAAGAGGGGAGGAAAATGGTAAAGACAATGTGGTGGTAAAAGATGGGTATGAGCTGTATTTTGGCAAATTTTGATGGGAGTTTTCTGATCATTGATTATGATGATGATGGACAGCTTTTGTGGGGTCTTCAGAATTTAATGAAATTAGAAAGAGTCTTGAGAGAATTTCTGGCCAACAATATTCTCAAGCAAAAAATGTATGGCTTTGTGGTTTGAATCCAAAGCATCATATTACATTGGCCAAAGATAATGTAGTACCTAATAATGTGTTAGGTTATAGCCAGGCATTGACATGATAAACAATAATCAATGTGGATGAAATAAAGATACATCACATTATTCCTACACTCATTTAATGTAATGTAATGTAATTTTGTCCTCAATTCTGCAAATGGGCAGTGGCTTAAATTATTGCTAGATTTCACCATTATCACCTCAAACAAGAAGATATTCTTTGGCATTCAAAAATAAATAAATAAATAATTCAGATTGTTTATTGGGGCATTAAATATATTTAGATCCCTGAGTTTTTATGTATTCACAAAAAGGTGTCTGATCTGATTCATAGTGAAATGACCAAATTACTCTTGTAGTTTTTGAACCATCGAGTATATAAAACATAATGCTCAAGGGTGTTTCAGTCATTTAAATTTAAATAGACAAACTATACTATGTCCTTAATTGTGAAACATAAAAACTCAGGGGATCTGAATGTTATTACCTCATTGATTGAGTCATGAAGTAAGTACCAAGCAAGTAAGTATTTTGAGTGGAACCCTTCTTTTATTTTTAAATAACTAATATCAACAAAAGTAGGTGAAAGCTAGCTTTTATGACACCCCCATTTCAGTTGAGAGGCATTCTTTTAAACTATAAAATTAGAAGAAGAAAAGTAATAAATTATATGGTTAAACAAACTGTAAATGCAAATATTCTAAATTTATAACATATTTAAGAGAATGAAAGTACTAACTGTCAAGTATAAATTGAAAAATGGTTCGTAAATATTAATTATCAAATAAAAATAAATATTTATCAAACACTTTAATTGTTAAGTTTTTTAAAATTAAAGTAGAAGAGCAACAGCTATAAATTTACCTTAATTTATGTTTATATATATTTCATCTAGTTAAGGAATTTTTTTGAGAATTATAAAGGCTTGACTTTGGGTAAAAGGTTTAACCAGTTATGATGTGAACTTGTTAACAAAAACATGTTCGTGGGCGCACGAGAACAACTATTTTTATAGTGACAACCATAATTCCGGTTAATTTCCTTCTAATTTAAGCTTTGTATATCTCACTGGTTACCTCAATCAATGAACTTCAAAAGCTGTATATGCTATTCCCATCAGATTCCAACCACTACATGTACCAAATCAAAGAAGATATTTCTTCTAATTTTTTGTTTCTATATGAATAAATAATGAACCAAAGAAAAGTAGACACTTGTCATACAACATCATGTTCTTTGCACATGGAGTCCATACAAGCTAGAAGATGTTTAAATAACCCAAAACAAATAAAGGTTCGTTGGGAGGAGATTTATTTATACTCCCAAGACTCGGAAAGAATGGGATTTTTGGGACCCAGAAATGAATGGCATTCATGTTTCCTTGTTTTCTCTGTGTATCAAAATATTGATTTGTTACTTTTCTCCTCTCTTTAATTACACCCTTTTCTGTATTTTTTTTTTTTGGCCAAATTAGAAGCTTACTCGTACCATAATTATTATATCGGCTTTAAGACAATTGCTACATACAATGCTTGAAAATTGAAATTCAGTTGGTGACCAAAATCATTACCTAGAAACTTTAAAAAGTTCTAACATCTATAACTTAAACAGTAGAAAGAATTAAGGAATTTGATCTGTTCTACCGCTTCTATAGCCTAAAGCACAACAATTTAGAAAAAATGAACACCCAACATTCTGCCAGATTGAAGCTAAGATAGTACCTGCTTTTAGAGAATTCTGTAGCTGCCATTTCAACCAGGGCTAGGTCTTCTTGAGCTGCACACAAAATAAGATCCACATTACATGGAAAATTCCATCTATCAACAAATAATTTACTCTTAACGACAAGCCATTTTGAAGGTTTGCATTGCCACAACATGACGAGTTGAGACAAGATTTCAACAAAAAAAAGGACAACTGCTTCTAAAATAAAATTTATGACATTCTTGCAAACAATAGAAACCTAGAATGAGAAACAAAACTGGATGATTCAAAGAACTCTTGAACATGAGGAATCTACTAAACATGGGAGTTAAAAAAATTTAAAAAAAAGCTCTCCCTTAAGGTTCATGTATATTTTTGTAATTAACTGTTACTACAACAGTTAGGTCTAACTATTTCTCCCGAGATTGCTTTCATTCAGAAAATTCTAAAAAGCTGGCTACTGATCAATGAGCGACTATTACATACATAATTACATGTTACATCTTATTGTACATTGAAGTATGAAAGCAGAGCCGAGCATGAGCTAGCCTGAGCATTATTTTTCATTGAAATAACAATGAGAAAACTACTGAGTGATCTGTTGTGTTCTCATTATCTTAGGCTTGCAGTTTATCTGCCTGCTGAGAGCGCTCTCTGTCAGCAAAATGAAGCAACCTTCTCAGTCTTAAAACCATATCACAGTGAAAAGGCAGTGCAGTCCGACGCTCCAAGTATGCAGGGCTCACTGTCAACCATGACAGGGCATGAAGTTCTGCTGCAATAGACTCGAGAATCAAATGGGTTTCAACTTCGAAATCTTTAGCTTCTGAGCTTGAAGTCCTTCCTCCCTGCTTGATAATTCCTCTGAGGACTTTATCTTGGGTAATGTTATTTCCTCCATAATAATCAATCAAACTTACTGAAAGTACAGAAGGCCATTCTTCTTTCAACTTGTTCCTGTAGTCTTTCCTCATAGATGGTACAGCCTTTGAAACCACAAATCCAGTGGAGAGTGGGATTGCAGAGCCCTTGCTGTGAAGGAGATGAGCAAGGGGTGGAGAATCAGCCGTAAGGCATGTGGGGAGCTGAAGAGGTGTAGGGGGAAGGAAACGCATACTTGGTGACGGAATTACAATGTAAGAAGCAGATGTAGCACCTAGAGACTTTACCGGGGTGAACCCTTCCAAATAGCCTGACACACCATTGCTACCCTGGGTTCCTCCTGCACAGTGATATAATGGATTCCAAAAAAGATATAAGATTTTTTTATTATATATACAATACTATGTGGTAATATTGTACATGGAATACATGACACGATGCTTAAAAATACACAAGCAAGAGCATCGTAAAATCAAACTTTGATGGCCCTCCTACAACAGCCTCTTCCCCATAAAAGGGAGTAGTTGTTTCCAGTATTACAATTTCAAATCTTTCATTAGAAAATGTTAACAACAGAAACCACTGGACATCAGAATGAAGGCTTCAGGCGAAAAAATAGTTCCAACAGCAGTTAAAATGAAAACAATTGAAATGAATATGAGGAAAAGGAGACCGAAAACTCACCAGGAGATGGTGAATCTGCCTGATGAACTAGATGTAAAGAATGGTCAATTGAAATTGCTACAAAGCTGATGCTCTGTACCCACTGAAGCAACCCCCTAGAGTTGTCAACTATTGTATGTCCACCAATAAGCTGTTTTCTTGTGGCAGGTTGTCCCAGACCACCTTTCATAAAGCCGGAAGTTTTTGAGTGAGGGCTATACAATGGACTAGGCGAGGATGGCAGAGCTCTCTCTTGAATCAAACTCATCTCCTGCTGCTGCAAGGAAGAACCATTAGAGCTTGACGGCAACCCATCAGACCCAGATCGACGCAGTTGCAGAGGCCATTGCTTCATCTCGGACCCGCCAACTGAATAAATGGCTTTCTGCCACTCTGTTACATCATATGAAAGAAAAAAAAGTCATTAAAACATCTATGCCAAAAATACATAAAGAAAAAAAAAGTGTGGATGCAGAGTCTTCGATTGCACAGCAGATGGTTCCACAAGAAAAAAAAAATTCTAAACTAGCTGCAGACATTTCATTGTATGATAATTGTTGATTAGGGCAGCCAGACAGGCAAAAATTTCTCCCACACAATGCATGCCAATGGGTGAAACAAGTGCTCAAGGGGAAAGTTTTATAATTACAGAAAGAAGAATACAATAGTTCGAGACAACAGTATTGCAAGAATCAGATAGCTACGAACTACATGGCAGTGATTTTTCCCAGAATTAAAAGTAAAACTACAAAGGAAAGGAAAAAAAGATGATGAAAGAGAAAACAAATACCCAAATATTCAAGCTCATAGAAACTTCCAATGCGTGTAATCACAAAATCTCTAGGCTTGGCAGAACCAGAATCAGGAGAGCAGCAAGTCTGAAGAATCTGGCAGCCTTGCTGCAAAACTTGCACAAAAAGGCATTGCAAACCCTTTGTGTCCTGTCGACTACTAATTCCTCCAAAAGGAAATATATGGCTGTCAAGCAATTCTCCCCTTGCATCAGTCCAGATGCACACCAGCCAACGCCAATCCTCTGTCCATCCATAGCAACAATGTAAACTTGGAAGACCCTTTTGATGACCAGAGGCAAAGCCATCTGGCTCAGATCTATCGAGCTGAGAGCTTGATCCAATGTCCGCAATTCCTACAGTACTTCCACTCAGCATGAAGCCTCCACTACTATCATCAGACAACTGCTTGGATGCTTCAGAAGTTGAGTTACCAGAAAATGTAGACGAAACTCCATGCTCAAGAGAGCCAGGTTCAGCAAGAATAAAAAGTGGTTCAAACATGAAACGAATTTCATCTTGAATAAGAAAATCTCCATTTCTGTTTGGATCACAATTTAATCCTCCACTTCTTGTAGTTTGCCAGGAATTATCCCAAGTACTAGGCCTCAAGCTAGAATCAATTTCACCCTCTCTAGTAAGGGAAGGTCCGGTAATTCGTGAACCAACGCAATCCTTCCACATTCCAGGAATAGACGTCATTTGAGTCAAGACTGAATGCGACCTGCTAGATAATGACGATGAATGGACCATATCATTAGAGGATCCTCGTGAAATTCGCCGAGCTTTGTTGTATACAGTGAATGCAGTCTCCTTGAGAATGACAAGTTCATTAAGAGCTGGACTTGTGACCCTAAAAATGGCATCAACTGTCACTATTTGCAGTACCAACTTGGGGATACTAAAACCAGAAATTGCTAGAACATTTGATATTGACGCTTCATCCACAGCTGCTGGGCAGCTTAATGCCTTGACAACCTGACTATGCAACACAGATCTCCTCTTTCTATCAAATGAAATAGTAGTTGATCCAAGAGAAACAGAAGATTCAATAATGGTATGCAAAATGGCGATAGGCTCCGGGAAGGGGCACACCACATAGATCACCTAAACATATTCATAGCAGAAAAAAAAATGATAAAACTGATAATGCAAATATCTTTCAGCCATAAACTAGTAATAAAGAGTAAGCAAGACGTAATAGCCATGAAATAAATATGTAAAGATTTGCAACATGCAATAAGGCAGGATAAAGCTATCAATTTAGAAACAATCAAACTGTGTTCTGCTTTAAGATAAATATGTTATTAAGATCTGAATTGAGTGACTATGGAGTAGGACTACAAATGATGGAACTTTAACATCCAGAAGCTAACCTTCTAAGAAAGAAGTTTCCACCATAAGTAATGATTAATAAATCACATCAAAGCTAAGAGTAACATATGTACTCCATGCAAACAAAAAGCTTGGATTCCATCAAGCCCACAGCATAATCAACAACAATTAGTCATTCATCAAAGAATTAGAGAAATACACCACTGAAACCTCTAAAACATGCCCACATGCACTTCAAACTACAATAAACAAATATGGAGCAAAACTTTCACTTACAGTACAAGGACCATTGTTCCCGTCCTTTTGGTTGGTGGATAAGTATGGACCAAGTTTCAAAGTTTTGAGAGCCTTTGAGAGAGACTTCAGATAGCTTGTCAAGTCCCAACCATTGGATAGAGATAGAAAGTAATCGCTTATTGATCCCACGAGAGATGCATTACTGCTTTCAATTTTCATTGATTGAGGGCAATCCAGTAGAACAAAACCAGAAGATGGTGATTTCCCAGAGTCTATCTCCATTTGGTTTCCCAAATTCTGAGGTGAATGGGTTCCCAGCTTGCATGTCTCATAAACTAAATGGTAACAGTAAGGAAGAAATTACTATTAAAGTTTTCTTCTTTTTTTGGATAAATAACAGGTCAACAATATTAGAAGATTAGCACTTGGGAAGAGTAAAAAGTTAGGAGCACATAATTAATAAGTTCTACTAACTTGGGTATGTCATGGCAGCCATAGAAGAGTTTACACAAACATTGATACAGAACCCAGAATAAAAAAATGAACTGCCAATAAAAAAGGCTGTTTTCCTTTAAGCTAAATTCTTTCTCAATCAGGAAGTCTAAGAAAATTCACTTCTGTCAGGCAGAAAATTAGAATTTTATTTATGTCAAAAAAAGGGGAAAAACAACTTTTTGGTCAAGATTTCAACACTTGAAACCACTCCATTTCTCCAATAAAAAAACAATAATGCTACCATTCCCTCAAATGAAAAGGGTTTTAGCAATGTTCTACAACAAGAGTATAATTGTGGTTGATGCATCCAAAGTAGGGCAGAAACACTGAAACCAACCTTTTGTATGAATATAAGTGCAGAAAGACAACACGTTAGTTGAATATGCATGTGCAGATCAAACAAATAGCTACTGTGTTTGTAAATAAAGCACAAATTTCCCTCACTAACCAGTTCCTAGTTGTTGAAAAAAATCAGCAGCAGCGGACGTAAGGGGATCAATGTCTGGACATATAACACTGTAATTGATCTGCAACACACACATTACAGGAAAATAATTTGGAATATTTGTTCAAATAATATGGATGAAAAATAGATAACAATGGAATATTATTGATGTTGCCTGCGATCGCTGTTAAGAAACTTACAGGTTTCGGTAAGGCATATGGCTCAAGAGGGGCCTTTTCCCAAACCTGTAAAGAGGTTGCTGATGTCTTAAGCCAATCATCCTGGTACCTATTTCAAAACTCATTAAATTACACTTAACTCTGAGCATAACAAGTAATCGACGTAAACGCTAAAAGTTGATTCATGTAGCCAACTGCATGTGTTTCGTACAAAGCTTACACTAGTCATCTCGATATACAATGACAGCGACCATTACGCAGGCAGATGCACTTAAAACCACATAGTAATCCTAAAATAACCAAATAAAGAAGATATTTTTTATTTTCTTGCCAATTCGCATCACTTTGAATCTTTTTGTTTCTTTAGTACATACATGTAGAGTTGAAAGCACCACTACCAAATTATTGGTTGTTTAACAAATTTTATATAATGCATCAAACCTATTCCAACTTTAATCCCTGAAACATACTATGGGTTGGCCTAAAATCTTTCCTCCTAAGCCTAGGTGAACCCTCACTGTACACAGGTTCGACAATAATTCTGCTGGGTATTACCCCGGTAGTTGTATTCAGTGTACCGTGGTGCCTTAAACCATTAAACATAATATGGGTCAGCCTGAAATCTTTCCTCTGAAGCCTAGGTGACCCTCGTTGTGCACAGGTTTGACAATAATTCTGCTGGGTATTACTCCAGTAGTTGTATTCAGTGTATCGGGGTGCCTTAATACGTTGTTATTCATAAATGACATTTTTGTACATGAAAATAACCATAGAATGAGTTTCAGAAAATAAAGCTACCCCTCTTTGGATATGTTGAAAAATGAGATCTTAGTACATCTAAATAGCCATAAAACCACCTCGCCTTCCCCTTCAGAAAATACATATACAGAGAAAGAAGAAAATGTCATTACATTAGTACATCCATTAGTGTCAACAGACAAACGTCTCTTCCTTACCACTTAGTTTCTTTATTTTCTATTCATGTGTCTTCCTTTTTTGTCGAAATAAAGAGACCAAGGCACTTATCAACATCTGATAATGGAAATAGCTAAGAAATGTAGTTGAAATATGTTAACTAGGCTTGATTCTCTGATATCATGAACAACAAAGATCAATCTACTAAAATGGAGGAAACTCTGAGAATTATAGCACTTTCAATATTTTGTCTTGAACAGGATATATTGACTTCCCTGACAGATACAAATTAGTATGATTTCCATTAAACTCAAACACTCAAATTAAGTTGTCTGTTTACCAATTATGCCTGCTTGTCAACAAAAACCTCTGCCATCTAAACAACAGATGCTAAGAATGAAAGAGTTTCAGATGTTTACGTGAATATTAAATTAATCCAGTTTCCAGAGACATACCCAACAAGTATAGCAGGTGAAGGAAGGACATAAAGTGATGGCTTTAAACGAGCGCACAATTGCTGCTCTGAACTGCCAATATCTTGGTTCAATCTCCTTTGGCTTGTCTCGTCAAGTTTAGTTCCATCCATAGCAATGGGCACTGTGACATGGCTAAACTCTTTAGTACTTGGAAAATTCAACAATCTAAATGCACATATACAAGCGAAGACATGCCTTTAAGGCAAGATGATCCGCCACTAGAAGATTGGGATGGGCTCATAGCTTCTCCTACGGTAATGGAACTTGAAGAATCTCTGCATTCACTAAGAGTTGACTCAGCAGATCCATCACCTACAGCTCCTGCATCACCCGATTGACCCCGGCCTTTGCACCAATCTGTGACAGACAATGGACCATCCAGACTGCGAAACGCAGATTTTAGGGCTGTTCTAATTTCAGACTGCAGCAAACTAATTACAGAGGAAACATGAATCTGAGGAAAAAAAAAAAATCATCTGCATAAGAAACATCATTTGATAAAGATAAACAAAGATATGCAATGAAACATCACTTGTATATGAATACACACAACCACAAGCAACTATACATGATACCTAGCTGAAAGTTAACTAAAAAGAAAAAAGATCAAACAGCACTTAAAATCTAAAAGCCAAAGCAATTGATCACTGTCATGGGAACACCAGAAGCAGGAATACATGAATGCATTTATGCAATAATATTGATGAGAACTAAATGATATTAAATTAATTCAGAATACATCTCCGGGAAAAACCAAAAAAGGGGGGGTGGGGGGTGGGGGGTGGTGAAATTACTTATATTTCAGGAAGTTATCTCCATTGTGAAAATTCTAATCAAGTGCTCAAAGAAAGAGCATACATGCAGACATAAATTGCAATACATAGCATAGCCAAAAGATATAGTCATTGATTCAAGGACACTATTCTATTTCTATGCTCTAAAAGGTTTCTAAACGAGATTATTTCATACTGTTTGACATCTGTCCCTAAAACTAAGAGAGCTCTTACCATTTAGCGACAAGCATTTATCATATAATGTAATCACTCTCATCATTTGCACTGAGGCTTTCGGAGAAATCAACTCGTGTAAGACACAAGAAAAGATATAAAATTGAACGTACCACAATTACAGTTGTTATCAAATGTAAATTAATGTGTTGAAGTGAGCGTTAAGTATCGACACAATTCAAACTAGTGACAAGCAATGAAAACTCACATCAGCAGAAAGTGGATCTACTAACTCCACGCCAGCAATGTCCAGGAAATGGCAAGAAGCCAGAGTCCCTCCACAACCTGCATGGACCATGGAAGGCCCACAAGAGAATTCTTGTCTCCAATGCTCTTGTAATGCAAGCCAACCATAAGGACCATCACAACAATCCGCATCCAGAGCCACATCAACAAAGGAGGTAGCTTGCTGGACAAGCAATGCCATGCCATCGAGAAGCTCCTGAAGTGGTTGTCTTTGCACATAAGAGTCATTGAATGAACTATGGGGCATGGATGGGCTAACTTCAATACTTGGTGAATTAGATGGTTTTAAGACTTTAGTAACTCCAACAGGACGCCACACACCAACAGGTGCATGGAGGTGCCCATCAATTATTCCTGCATCAAGATCACCAGCTATCCTAACCGGGATAGATTCTTTCTTCTTGACTTCATACCTGCCAGATGCACTTTCTGTCATGGTACTTGAGTCACCAGGCAGCTGATTCAACACTGTGCTTCCAGTGAACCTACTCAAGCTAATAGGCGATGGGTTACTGGAAAACAGGAGTACATGGCGTATCCTGCACATGGAAGCTTGGAACATAATACATTCAACTTCAGTTGCAAGCACAGTCTTCTTGGACAAAAAAATATTTTCCACTCCAAATGTGCCCTCAGTCATTTTCCTTGTTACTGAGTTAACAGCATTTGTCGAACTGAAATTAGAGAATGGGGATAGCACCAACCCCTCACTTATAGCATTGCTGTCTTTATTTGTTGTTGATTTCCTATCATGTTGCTCTTTACTACTCTCCACATGAGTGTAATAGTTCTTTGAGTGGAGCCAAGCACTTGAATCTTGCTTTCCAGTGGAAGTTTTTGAATTTACAGGCATGCTACTCTTCTCATCCGATCTATCAAAGCATGGAGAAGAGGGTGGGGTTGCACCATATACATAATTATTTGAACTTGAATTTGAACTCTCCGCTCTATAAGACTTTGGCTGATACGGACTTCTAAAAATAGACGAGGACAACTCACTTGTAGGAGTTTCAACTGCTCCATATTCTGGAGCAAATGTCATCAGTGCTTCGGCTTTTACTAAATGATCAAACTCACCAGTTGATACTGGAGTTTGGCTCACTGGACCTGATGTCAGAGTACTGTTTGTAACATCTTGATTTTTGTTAACATACTCCTCTATGGCCACTGCTGACAGTGGATTGAAGGTCGTCTCAAAGGACGGAAAACCTACAGGCAAAAGCATCTGATCTGGAACATCCATTACCATAACTGGACTACTACCTACATCTCCGCAATCTGGAGCAGAAAACACAAGAGACTGAGACTCTGCAGTTCCTGGGGGCTTCACAGGACAACAATCATAATGAGATTCAATCAAAGCTTCATTATGTCAATAAAAAGGCATAAAATAAGCAGTGCAATATGGCATTAAGACTATAGAAGGCCTACTCAACCTCTAAAACCTAAAGATTTGAGACAAAGGGGGAAGAAAAAGAAGAAAGGATATCTGAGATTCATTCTAATAGAATCTTTTGTGTGCCATTTGTTTGATAATGAAAGATCCCACATCCCGTAGCGTGCTGAATATGCATGTCCCTCTAGAAAATGTAAAACATATGAACCCACAAGCAAATCATAAAAATTAGCATTGTGAAAATGAATCATACAACTTAATGTTCAAATTCCAACAGTAGTCTTTGTGCTCCCACCAAATAACAAAAGATGCATTTCAACCTCAGTCTGAGTGACCCATTGTAGGTCAATTAAGGCAGGTACTACAATGCTTCAAAAAAGACATAATTATGGCAGCTTTAAGAGTTTTGAGTTCTGATGTTGAGGTTTTTAAATGGAAGGAGAAATTGCCCAAAAGAAAGAGGAAGAGGGAGGTGGCCATTCCCTCCCTGTCTCTTATGCTAACAAGGAGTCAGCCCAAACAAAAACCCACTTACCCCCACAAACCAGGTCAGCAAAATAAATCTTCAGCTGTGGGTATCAGCAACAAAAGTTGTTTACCCCATCACACAGCCTCTTAACCCCCCCATCCCAAAACATCTCTGTTCAGAAAAAAGTAGTCATTGAAACCTTGATTTTTTGTAGATTCACCTCACTACAATCAGTCAACTTGAATATTAAACTATGATCAGAAAAGGAAAAAAAATTAAAGCAAACCATCAACAATAAATGATTCTTCTTGAAAAAGTGAGCTTTCCGGAAAATATAACTCTTGGCAAGAAGAAACAGTATAAATATACTAAAAGCACACACTAGTTTGTGATCGTGTTTGGAGGAAGAGAGAGAGCACAGATTACCTCCCCAAAAGGCAAAGCATCATTTTCAAAGAAGTCACCAAAATCTCCAAACTCTGAGAGAAGAGCTTGGATGTCCATGTCCATTCCTCTGTCATCGTCATCCCAGTCCCAATGAGATCCAATCTGATCATTTGCAACTCCCGTACTGGCTGAAGTGTTTTCCACAGAACCAAAATCAGATTTATATGGATCATGCATAGAAGCATTTGTAACCATGCCAACATGACCAAACGACTCGGCCATCCCTGTTCGAGGACGCTTAGAACCCTGCAAAGAAGTTACAGCCAATTTATTTCGCTGAATACCTCAATATAATTGCAAACAAACAACAAAAGTTATGATGCGCAATCAGAACTTTCAATCAGTTATCACTGAGCAAAAGCATGAGGGAGGAATCTCAGAATAACACTTCAACCACTTTCCACTAGCAAATGTCAAATTAGAAATGAAACATTAAATTCTATTTTCATATGCAACTAAAGGAGTAACTACAGAGCTGTAAAACTAAAAGAGCAGATAATAAATGAAGTGTATGCATGCTTATGCATTCGGACATCATAAATAAGCACCCATACAACATCAATATTTGCTGGTGCAACACCAACCGCGTCGATAAAGAGTATACCTTTAGAAAATTAAACATCATGAGAATAATATGCGGGAGACACTATCACAAGGTCATTATATTCCACATTACTTCCAGAAACACGGGCAGACTTAAGCAAATATGCACAAGAAATTCAGAATCATACACTAAAAGCATAGCGTCTTTAACCATCGCCAATATATAAATACATAAATGAAAAATGTAATTGTTTAATGTAGATAGATTTGGTACCAATTTGCGGCCTTCATTTTCTAGTTGATCATTAGAAGATAAACCAGACTGCCTACATGTTAAAGAGTCTGCATCCGCTTCAAGGTCACCAGTTCCTGTGGTCATCTTGTAATCACTATCACTGGAGCTGCCACTTAGGGAGCTGATGCTGCTGATATTACTATTACTACTACTGTTGTAACCACGCTGAGTATGCATTCCATTGGTTTCAGTCCAAGATCCTTCCAGAGAATCCATATTACCAAAACTACAGAGAAGAATAACATTTGAGCAAAATATATACTCAGTGACTATTTGCCAACCATAATTAAAAAGAGAGAGAGATTGTGACAAGCAAAAAATCTGGACTTTGTTATAATAGCAGGGGCACCCCTTTCTGTTGAGTATTTTTCGTGTCGTTTGTGTAGCCTACTGGCTCAATTCATATATATACTTTCCTCATCAAAGAAAAAGTGAAGCACTAGTAACGTAAAAAGATTACACTAACCAATGCATGAGGAAAGATGAACCAGTCATTGATGGCCCTATCCAATTTTGCAGCCAAAATCTGCAAGTTTACATCATCAGCATTAGTTTAAGCCCATACAGCAACATTACGAGAAGAGGAGAAAAAAAAGTGGCATTATGAAGATCCTAACATAATCACATCTTAACCTATATACCCTGTACCAAAATCAGGGATCACTCAACTGGGAGGTTCTAGTCTAATCATCCAGGTTTATGTGTGTCCATGTGCACATGCATAGTAAAAATCAGAGGACGAGAAGAAGAAAATCAAAAAGAAAAGAGGACCAGGGAAAAGGGAATCCAAAAAAAAAAGTCAGTTAACAGCAAAAGCAGGGATATTAGTGTTTAACCTTACAAAATTCTCGAGTATACTTAAATATGATGAAATCAATAATTTCGTCCAACGGCAAAGAACGGTATATGTATGCGTGCCAAAATCACAAGAATAGTTCAACTGGGACCACAGATTTGACCAAACAAACTCAGCTGCCACCAACATGGGCCAAACACCAAAGCGCTTCTTAAATGATTTATATGAAATTCAAATTAATAAGCACAGAATTCAAATGTACCTTCTCAAAGAAGATCTGGAGAATGATGTTTGTAAGACAGGGACCAACACTGCCTCTGCAGGATAGATAAATGTCTTTTCAGATGCTGATAAATTATCTGCTAATCCCTTTGGATCACCTATTCCTACTGAAGGAGATTCAGAAATGTTATGCTTGGGTAAATTCCTTAAGGAGGAGTTAGAGTATGTTTGTAATGCCTTATCACTTCCAGATCTAAGGCAACCAAGGGTAACTTCAACATAGCAATTTTGCCCATTCAGCTGGCACCCAGAACCTTGAGAAACATGATATGGTAGACCTACACATCCATTTGAAGTCCTAAACTTGCCGGCGCTAGGGAAGAATAAAATAGTACAAGCATATATTAGGGACGTTCCATTTATATTAAAAAGAATAATAATATATAGAGGTGTAAAAATAAATTTTGTAGATTAAAAATAGAGATATCATTCACCTTAAATACACTTGCTTGACAAGGTCATTTGGACAATATCCAGTGAGCCTACCACGCATACCATGAGGAGAAACAATCACTGCAAACATTCCAAACACAACCAGAGGAGGTGACAATGCAGTAAGGATTGTTTAATTGACCTTAAACAATAATAGTAACTTGATGAACATCCCAGTTATTACTAGAAAAGGGGATTGGAGAGAGAAAGAGAAGAAAAAGGAAGCTCAAAAATAAATCTAATAAACTATAGCAAGAGATAAAGGTTAAAATTAATTGAGTGATAAATGAAAATAAGACTAAATGTACATGGAGGTGGACTATTTTGCAAGGTAAGCATTAACATCGTAACTGATAAAGTGCATACATGAATCAGAATAACATGTTCATTGCAGCTACTCTTGTCACTAACTGTAATTGAACATCACACAAATTGTCAGAAAGTCAAAGACCAACTACTCCTGTCTACTGAATTTACTCTCTTTCACCAATTATAAGGCTAGAAACCAGATTTTTTTCACAATATAAGAATCCATCATTACTGTTTTCAGGACATCAACCGATATAGACTTTTTTCCTTTTTCTCAAATAGTGCCTTTGACTTGCACCATGTAACCCTTATTATTGGAAGAATGCTTTCAGAACTGTTCTATATACCCCTATGTAATCTGAAAACTGACCCAGGATTAGTACAATCAACATAAACCCCTGACTGACTTAAGGGAATAAAGAAAAAGGAAGCATCTTGGAATTCTTTAGTGAGAGAGGCCCAAAGAGAAGCAGCAAACAGAGCTCTATCCTACAAAAAATTGAAATCTACCTTTTGTATATACCTGTCTTCTAATTCAATGTCTTTTACTTCCCATTAACAAATATAAAAAAAAAAAAAATTTAAAATTGCATTCTTGCAGGAACCTACCAAAAATTCATTTGAAGAACCATAATTGCTGCATCAAATGTGCACAAACCTGGAAGTTTGAAGCCGGAACTACTATTAGAAGAATGCTTTAATACTCTATCCATGTCACCACCTGAAAGTGCGCGGATATGCCTAGAGATAAACAAGCTATTATTAATTTGTCATGCATACATAGAAAAACTATCAGCAAGACTAAATGCAACACTGTAAAACCAGAACCACTGAAAAAAAATGTAGTGTGAGCTTTCACAAACTTTGCAGACACTATAGCATGGACAAAGATTGCCTCTTCAGTCGCAGCAAAAATGAACTCAACTGTTGGGCGTCCTCTCCTACAAAAACACCAGTTAAATCAGCGAAAAAAAGAACTCTGACGTGATCTGCCAACTTCAAATGCCACAGTTACATAACTCCAGGAAAACTAGCTGAAGAGGAAGAATAACCAAATAATGAAACAAAAAAAAAAAAATCCAGTACAAACAGTTCTTTTAGGAGACTGAGAAAAAGTCAACTCTACGGCAACATGTCATTACAGTTGTAAAATTTCCAATTGTAAGTCCCATGTATAGTTTCATCCCCAAGTATTTCCCTTATTGCAGTTACAGCAATCCTGATAACATGTTCTCTCTCATTGTCAGTTTTAGCCCTAAAGATAAAAAATACACAGACAAACATACAAACCGGACACCACAAGCTAAGGACAGTTTTGATCCTTTTAATTAATCTCGTAAGATACGTTTGTGATAAGGAACTAAATATGGGGGTGGACTATCATAGGCTGGTCCAACGTTTGGGACTGTAAAGTTGGACTGAACTGTTACCACAGTCTCAAATTCGAGTCCATTTCTCAACAGAGATGAATATTAAAAATTCAATGATTTATATGTCAGCAACAAATTTTGAGATCTAAGACAAAAAGGGGTGTTTAATGTTCATTTCCTATAAATTGCCTTCAAGACAATTTTCAAACGCTAGTCTGTGGGTGGCAACTAATATAACTGCTGAAAATACAAGTACGCTAAAACATGCTAATGTGGCCACAAGTTGTAAATTATTTACTATAACAACCACAGCCCAGAGAAAAACACCACTGCATGAGGTAAAGTACAAACCACAATAACGAACAAAAACCTTGTGCACACAGAAAATAAATAAATTATTGGTTACAAATTATCATTATAATAATGTCGACAAAACCATCACTGTGCCACTCAATTCTACTTGGACTATTGATACTACTGCTGATCAACAAACAATTATAACAAACCTAAAAGATTCTTCACTCTGAGATGGATGATACTTTGAAAATACATCTCCGTATCTCATGTAGGAATGTCCAATCAGTGCTCTGTAAATTCCAATATAGAGGTGGTCAAGATATAACCATGCTCAAATTTACTTCTCAGGGTCTGCGAAATGAATGAAAACAAACCTTTCTATGCAGTTCCTTAAAGCCTGAGCGAGGGCAGTTGCAACCTCTTCAGAGTCGCCAGGAGCCACCCAAAGTCCAGATGCAAAAACTTCACAAAACAAATGGAGAAAAAATACAATATAACTACCATAATCATACAACATAGTTAAAATTGCTATATTGCTATTGCAATATAGCAAGTTATTCCATTGTTCAAGAAAAATGAGTGCTTCAGTAAAACCAATGACTACTCTTACCAAATCAAAACTAAAAATGAATACATTTAAAGGAAACAAATAAAGGATGACAATAAATACTCAAAAGCATATGCTACCTCTTAATCTAGACACAGCAGCTTGAGCGGTTTCAGGAACAGAAGATTGACGCCCAGGAAGAAAAAGCCAGAGCTTGATTTTCTCATCTGTGCAATAGTTACACAATAAAAGAACATGGTTAGATATAGCACTAAAAAGTGCATGGCAGGTCCTTTTTCTTCTCAAGTTATCAAAAGATGGTGAGTTGTGTCAGTTGTGCTGAGACCTTCTTCCTTCTTTTTCCTGCCCAAGTAACATTATAGAAAAGCACACGGATAAACAACAACCACTGATTGCATTTCTTACCAGGATTGTGCAAACCTTGCGATGGATCCCAAGGTCCAACAAAGGAATTTGTCCATGTGCTGAGAAATCCCTCCTTCTGCAAATGCAGATGAGAAGAAAGTACCAGATATGTAGCAGCATCTTTCTGGTCCACTTTCAGGCTGTTGCACCTCAAAAGATAATAAATTTTAAGAGTGCTTTAAAACAGGTAACAAAAGGCACAATATTATTATTATCTGTATTCACTTGAATTCCAACAGAAAACCTAGATATGAATCACCCTAGGTCCCGACCTTTTATCAGGTAGAGCGTTCAGGTCGGATTCATTCGGGAGAAACTGGAACCATGATACATGATGAAGACCTCCCTGTAGAAATCGCGAATATTATGACACCATAGAATAAAGTATTTATTGAAAGCTGTAAGGATATCATACTACCATTTGTACATATAATGACAACATTAAGGAGAGAGGAAAAAGAAAGCAACAAGGTCAACCCACAAGATCAAAAAAGACTAACCCATTATCACATTCTAATTGTTGTCTTTGTCATATTCATCACACATATTATACCTACATCTATAAGTAGTTTGGCACTCCAGCTCTTCATACAGCTTACTTACATAAAATCTTGATTACCAGAAAGTTTATTTTCTGATTTACATAATAAAATGCCAACATATATGCTGTCTGATTCTTTTTTCTTTATCTTGATTAATTGGGAGGCAACCATAGCTTAATAGGGTTGGGATTGGTTGACTGTATTTTTTTGAGGCTCTTTTGTTTTCTTTTTCAGGATAGAGATTCTTCTTTGTAGAGTTTTTATTGCTTTTGATCTTTGGTACTTCTCTTTCTTGTTTTTGTGGAGTTCAGTCCCTCTCCCCTGTACATTTTCTTCTATTATTGCACTTCTCTTTTGTTTATCAGCAAAGAGAAAAACGCTTACATGTGTACTAAAGCTTACACATAGCTAGCAAATGGAGATTTTTTCTCCTATGGCTTTGATCATTAATCAATTAGATTGCTTATCAAAACAAAATAGGGCCAATCAATACAATTCGATTGGCTATGAAGCAAGTCCATCGGACAGGTAAGGTATTTGTTAATGCACCAAGCTCAATTTAAAAGCGACGAAGTCCACCACACAACAGCACCATTCAGTTAGAAACATAAACTCATAACCCATGGACGTGCCAATATCTTATGATCTGTCCATTTCAAGCAAAAATCCCATCCCATTTAGGAAAAGAATAAATGATAAGCGAATGAGTAAATTGTTTTGTGAACGCTCGAATAGCAGGCACATGCAATCCCCTCACATGCACTGGGTAATTACTGATTCAGGGTTGCCCCAGAGGGTCAGAGTATAGACGTATGATTTGAACTGGCTAAATACTTCGTGAGACACCGGGATGCACAGCATGCTGAAGAGTCACTCAACTCAACCAGACCATTTCAAATTAAGAATAAAGAGCTCAAACCCTCCTAAAAGGACATAGGCTATGGTTTTGGAGGCTGGACAAGAAACTAATGGGCCTAATGTTTCAATATCCCAGACCCAGAATCAATCACTCAATTCTGTACTGCTGTGAACTAGCTGTAGGTTTAGCAATTAACTTTTGCAAAATGGCTTCATCTAGAAGCATTAAACAAAATCTCCAAAGCCCTTCCAAAATCTCCCAAAGACCCTAAGATTAAATAATACATTTTTAAAAGTAAATATGACAGTTATCAATACCTACTATTCATAGACAACCTAATACCTCTAACATCATATTTCAAGACAATTTATAACCTATCTCAAAAACCACATTCAAACACATTGACAATCTAATCACGTGAAGTGACATAGGCTTCCTAAAACATTCTCGGATTCAATCTCACCGACTTCCAACCATACAAAGAAGGAATATTCTTCAATGCAACACTATCACTGCAATGAACTACCTCGTGTAAGAAATGCCTAGTTTCCAACAACACTCACCCACACATTATCATAAGAATAAAAGAAACCAACAGACACAGATCTTGCCAAAGTAGCAGTCAATAATGTTACCATACAAGTCTGCACTCTACAAGTGCGATCAATCGGTGGTACAAGGAAAAAGCTAAAATAACTGAATTTTGCCAGAATTGTATCCTGAAGATCAATGCATAAATGAACACATAATAGGCAATAAAATGACACAACTGAATCAACAGAGAGATTAAAGTTCAACAAACAAGGTAAGGAACCCGTACAATTCTAAAAACATTGGTCCACATCACTTATAATTCAGCTAAAATCTCTCCTTCAATCAAAACCTTCTGAACTCTCCAAAACCTTGCTCAACGCATACCTTGACCTGCAAATAAAGCGTTAAACACTTTAAATATCCACAATAAACTTACCCGCAACGTCAAATTCTCATTCAATTTTCATTATAACAACAACAACACATGCAAAGAAATAACAAACAACATAATCTAAACTTCATAAATCTCTTAATAATACTAAATCTTCGATTCAAAACCCTAATTGATCACTAAGTAGCTGAAGATTGAAAACCTGCTGGAATCATTTACGACTCCGCAAGCGAATTGAATTAGATATGTACATGCATTTATTCTTTGCGAAATTTTCCGACGGTTTCTCAGTAAACAAACGGTGAAATATAAATATGTAAAGAGAGAAAGAGAGACTTTACCTTTCAGTGAATGGCGAATGGAATCGAATCGATTCGGTTCAAGTAATTGCAGAGTTCACACGAGTTTCTTCAGAGCGTTCGAGTTATTTTTATTTTTTCCGGTTTAATTTAAGGAAAGGGGTCGGTGAAGCTATTCTAATGAAGGATCAAAACTTTTGATCCGAAAATAAATCCAAACCCGAATCTGACTTTCTAAGTATCGAGAAATATCAATTAGAAACAAAACAATTAAAATATTATCATTAAGCCCCCTATCATTGCTTTAACTTAGTTAAATTAAAATTATCTATCAAAACGACGTAGTAATTAGGTGAATCAATTTAACTTTCAGACTTGAATAACCACGTTGGTAACTGGGTTTTTAACTGGGTTAGCCCAACTTTTAATTATACTTTAGTCACGGATAATTTTTTTTTTTTACAATTATACTTTTAGTCTCAGTCTCGAGATAAAATTTTTTATATTTAGAATAAGAATAATTTTATTTTTAATTCTTATTTTTCATTATAAATATCTTATTTTTTAGATGAATATACTATTTTCTCAATAAAATTTATTTTTTCTCGAAAAATTATATTCATCATCGAAAAAAAAATAAAATTTTATTAAGAAAATATGAATTTCATCTATAAAATATGAATTTCATCGAAAGAATATGATATTCATTGAAAAAAATAAATTTTATCTTAATTCTCGTTGATTCTCTTCAATTTTTTAAATTCAAATAAAAAATCATAATTAAAACAAATAAATTGCTATCGAATCACCTCTAAATTATTTTTTAACTATTTTTTTCAAAAATTTACTAACTCTTTTTTAAAATCCACATAAAAATTACAATCAAATAAAGAAATTTTAAATTCAAATTTTTATGTTTAACAAATAAATAACAAAGAAGTGTATTTTTGTCTGAAAAATAGATAATTAATCTCAAATATAACACATTTGAAAATTTGGCTATAAATGTAAATGAAAAATATTTTTGAACTATATAGGCCAAAAACTCTCGATAACTTGCTATCGATGTTTCGTGGAATTTCCCATTTAAAGCCTACACAACACTGTTTAAAATCATCTCTTATAACCTCTACTCTCCCCTACTTTAAAAGTTTTAAGAGTTTTTAATATAAATGACTATATATTTTTATCCAATTATATTTATGACCTAACTTAAAATTTTATTATATTTAAAACTAAAAATTCACCATTTAAACAAAGTTATTTTTGATTGGGCGATGAATATTGTCTTCGACAAAATTGGTCTAGATAAATAATATTCTCAACGAAATTTATTGAGATAAACTGTATCATCGACGAAATTTGTCACGATAAATAGTAACTCAACGAAATTGGTCAAAATAAACTATAACCTCGATAAATTGTAACTTCAACAAAATTTGTGGAGAAAAACAATTTTTATACTAATTTCTTCAATAAAATTCGTCGAAATAGTATTGTTTTTCTATAAAAAAAATGTTGATGGATAATAAAAAACTTTGAGGGACGACAAAAAATATCGAGGGCAGACAAAAAAATGTTGAATGATGACAAAAAATATCGAGAAGAGACAAAAAAATATTAAAAAACAACAAAAAATATTGAAAAAAGATAAAAAAATATTAAGAGACGATAAAAAATTTTGAGAGATAACAAAAATCGTCGAGATGCGATAAAAAACATCATGAGGTAATACAAATTATTAAAGAATTTTGTAATTTTTTATTATTTTTTAATATTTTAAAAATAAGTTCAAGAAAACGTATTAATTATATCGAGAAAAGTTGGAAAAGTTTTTTAGAGAATTCTATTGTTGTTTATACTATTTGTAAAATATAAAACTAAATAAAATTTGTCGAGGGCGGAGTCGAAATTATTTTTTTTTGTTTTCGAGGGAAACGAGAAAGTAAAGATAAAATAGGTATATTTTGGGTCCAAAATTTGGCCATTCCGGTTAAAAACCCGAGTCTTAAACCATAATTTGTCCGTACAGAAAACCAAAAACAGAACTGCGAAAATAAAAAAATGCGAGCTCTCGAAGCGCGCAGGGGATTTTCTCGCGCTCTCTTTTCTCTCTCTTCTTCCTTTTCGCGTTCGTTACCGAACTTGTTATCGTCACCCGACGGTCAGCGCAGCACCACCACCGCCGACGGAAATCGCGATACGTGTCTGCTACGCTTCCCGTGGTCTGTCACTCAACAGCGCGGCGTCAAAGTTAACGCCTCTCATGTAATTAAGTTTGATTAGTAATTTATAAGAAATAGATTTTTAAATTTTACTGGATTTTGTTCATTGATTGATTTGATTATTGACGCAGGTTAGGCCTGGGAATGTCATTGAAAAAACAGGTAAACCTTAAGCAGTGCCGTAATTTAGAAGTGCTTTTGTGAAAAGCACTTTTCTAGTGAAAGTTTTGGGCAAAATCACTTCCAAGCACGTTTTATACCATAATCTTTGAATTTAGGACTTTGGGAGAGCGTTTTTGGCACCACTGAAATGCGTATTCAAATGCCAAAACCGATTTTGTGCATATTTCATAATGCTTGGTTGAGATAGAAACCGTTTTTGGATCAAAATGCACTTGGGAGCTTCTAGGAGAAGCACTTCTCTTATAATTTTATGAAACATTTGAAGTGTTTTTTGGAGAAACAATTCTTATGTGCTTCTCCAAAAACCCTTTCAAGTGATTTTACAGAAGGTGCTTTTACTTAGAAGCATTATGGGAAACACTATCGAACACATCCTAAAGTATTTTTTTTCGAAAAATACAGTTGGGTTATGCTCTTTTCTGATAATTGTTTTATATATACATTGAAAAGGACCTCAATTGCTTCTGAAAAGAATAACTAAGGATGCTTTGTCATCCAAAAGAACATTTTTTTTTTCTATTTTAGTTAAATTTTACAATTAAATGCAAAAGCATCCCCAGCCGCAGCATAAGCAAATTAGTTTTACTAGTATAAATTTCTTTTAAAGTTTTGCAACATGTACTAACAAAGTTACCTTGTTTTTACAATTTTGGTGGATGAAACCTGCTTCAGGAAAGATGTATCAGGTATTTGTTTAGTGTGCTTTTCTGTTAATTTTTTTCTCTACTCATTCTTGCGAAAAGTTATTGATCTAATGTCTTATGTTGCTTTGTTACTTGGTTTAGGTCCTAGAAGCGGAGCATAAGCAACGAGGAAGAGGAGGAGCCATGATGCAGGTTTTTTCTAACCCATTTTTGTTCAAATTTAAGGGGATATTTATTAGATATGAGTCCAAATAGGCAAATACTCTGGGATGATCTCAGCATAAAAGGGTTTGTTAACTGTTCACTGATTATATGGTGGTATTAGGTTATATTTAAACAAGTGGATAATTCATTCTATGTTGGATTAGTTGTCATTAATTGCTGGTGAAGGCGAACTATATATCTTTAAGAATATGAGTGTAAAGTTGTTAGAGCACTGAGCTATGAGGTTGAAACTTGGTGGGGCTTTACTTTTAGTATTTAAACCTTGAAGCTCAGACAAATGATTCACTTGATTGAATGGAACTGAGCGCCAAAATGTTCTTTTAGAAGCAAAAAAATTTGCATTCATGCTTTAAATAAATTGTTTTGATTATAACATACATGGCAATGACAGCTGCAAAAGAAACAATATTACACTTTTCTACTATATTTAATGTTAAACACAACTTAGTTACTTCTTTTTAGGAGTTTTGGACTACAGGTTCAATTTGCCAGGAATTTTGTTGTTACAAGGTCATATATGAATTTTCACTTTGTGAGAAAATTTTGAGAATTTAACTAGAAAACCTTACTTAAAAATCAATTCAAATTTGAGATACTGCTCAAGCTACCTAGGTGAGTTTCTAAGGATGCCAAAATGCCTTTGCATATCAAAACAGACTACCTGTAGGCATTGGATCATATATACTCCACTTTTGTGTCCATTAAGTCTATGGCTTGATCAATTGTACATTTATTAAATCATCATCTTTATGCAGTTAAAGTATGATGGTATTTGGGCAGGTAGCATTTTTATGGTGTTATCTTTCTTCTGCATAGATGTCATGATTCTGAATCTAGTTTTCAGACTTCTGTATCTTAATATGGACGATATGTCTATTTCGCATTGATAGTTCAACTTCTCTTTTTTTTTTATTTGTGATTTTTAATTGCAAACTTAACACACCCCGCTTTCTCTCTATCACAGATGGAGCTTCGTGATGTTGACACTGGAAACAAAGTAAGCTTACGGTTTGGTACAGAGGAGGCCGTTGAAAGTATGCATCTTAATTTTATTAATTCTTTCCCAGTTTGCTGAGTCAAGTCAGTATTGGTCACCCCGTTGTATATCGCTGTTGATGTTGGTTCCTGTTGCCTTTGCATAATTAAAGCTCCTTGACAAGGATTTAGATTTTTTCTGTTTTACTAGAGTTTGCTTGGTGACTTTAGGATGAAAATTCTTTGTTATTAGAGCAGTGACTCATTTTTTGTGTGACACTTATGAGTGGGTGGTGGCCTGGATATATCTGATTTGATGTTGGTCTTTATGCTTGTGAACCTGGTGACTTCTATTTGTTTCCAATATCAATTACATGATCATTTTGCCACCTTGTAGTGGCAAGCATAACTTAACTTCCTCTCTGTGCAGACATTGCTCAAAATGCATAAATTTTGACTGAAGCTAATTGCAAAATCTTGGAATATTAGGTTTTCCTTCTGTTCTTGAACTCCTATGAGTGTGCTTTATTGTTCTTAAGTCTTAATTTGGAACTGAAATACAGTTGGGAGCTCCAAATTATAGTAAAAATATGGATGTTGATGGGTTTTAGAGGATGCCGGTAGCAGATGAAACAATAAGGATAATCCAGTTCGCATGCTTAAAAATGGAACCGTTATCCCAAGAAACCTGAAGCCAACCCATGATTATTTTTATAGCACTTGCATCTTCTTGGATTTTGGTATATTATTCTCTTTTAAGCCTGATCCAATTGGTTTGAGTGGTTTGACCTTAGGATGCAGTTTTGTCCTAGCTTGGTTGTCCATTTGTATCCTATGACACTCCTAGCTAACCCTAGGTTAACTTACTAGTGCTTTTACATATTGGCAATCATATTGAGCTGCAAAGTTTAAACATTTTAGATGCTACTCCTGTTAGTACTTATGAATTATTTTATTTTAATTAATGTCATATAATTATCTGCAGGGGTATTTGTTCAGGACAAATCTTTCACGTGTTTATACACTGAAGATGAAACTGCATTTGTAATTGAGTGAGTTTCATTTCACCCCATCCATCATGGATCCTCTTTCAAATAATTTGTATTAATAATACTAGAGATACAAACTATCTATACAAATTGATGTGGCACAATACAATTGGACGGAGTAAATATTAAAAAAAAAATCAGTACAATAAATGCAAACGGGTGATATAGCAATAACGTAGACTTTTTTTTACATTCAGTCATCCACTTGCATCGTGCCACATCAGTCTGTATAGATACTTTGTACCTCCAGTATTACTGAATTTGTGTTTAACTAACACTTGGTTTTGCTTTTGTCATGCTTACCAGATCCGAGACATTTGAGCAACTGGAGGTGCCTCTGGAGTTGTTCGGCAAGGCTGCCGCATACCTTAAAGGTTGAAACAAATCAGACCCAGTGTAATGCAGTTGTGTTCTCTTTTATGTTATGTATGCTGTGATTTTAAGTGAAACTTTCTTGAATTGGTACAAAATATGCTGCCACATTCCTCCCTTCAAGAACACTCTTACTAAGGAACTGATGGG
>JAXCLQ010000005.1:3957273-4004325 GCA_035584115.1 Cedrela odorata | reverse complement strand
TTTGTTCTACAGCAAATCATCATTGCTTCTGGGACTTTCCTTGACTGTCCCACTCATGGTGGCTTGCCTTTCTTTTGTGATTCCTATTTGGATACGCAATGGCTATCAGTTTTGGGTTTCACAAGTACAATGTGCAGCAACTCCTGCAGGAAATGAGAGACCTCTTGGGAAAAAGGAGGTTTGTTCTTTAATGCTTTCCTCCCATTCTTCCGCCTATGTAAAATCTGCTGCAAACAATCTTTTAGTTTGTGTTATAGTTTACATCTATCAAATATGTAATAAGCATGATACTTCTTATCCTCTGGACTGTTATTCTTCAATAGGTGGAGTTTTTGTTACTACCTGCTTAATTTAAAAGTTCATTATTAAAATGAATGCTGCTAGTTCATCTTTGTCACAAAAATAAAATTAAACATGAAAATAAAAGTAAAAATAAAAAGAAGAAAAAAATGAAAAAAATATTGCTGTAAAGTGATTCTACAGAATTGAAAAATAAAGCTTCACTGTGCTCTCGAGTAAGGCATCGGGATACTGAGAATTATCAACTTGAAAGCATGTTGATACACTGTGGTCTTTGGTCTGGAGCTAGTTTGTTAGTCTCTTGCAATCTTTAGGATAGTTTGTAGATTGATGCAGGAGAAATTTTGGTGACGATGGTAGGAACTATCTAGGTAAAAGAGGTGGAAGAAAAAATAATGCTAGAAGCTTCAGGTGTATATGAGCTCAATATTTCTTTTCCATCTACCTATGTCTTACTCTTGACTTATATGTTCCATACATGATCATGAATGTGGCTGGTCCCAGAGTTCTTTGTGCAAGGATATGTATGTATATATGCAACTCAGTTAAGGTCTCTTTGCTTGTAGCGGTAAGCAGAATCATAGATAACGAAATATTTATGGCAATAATTACTTGACAAAATTATGAGGGACCCTTGTAAGGCAATACATTTTTCTAGGTGCATGAGGTTAACTCGTTCTTGACATTCCATGCAAATATAATTTATCAATAATGCTTTCCATTTATGTAAGATTATGCAGGCTTAAGTATCATCTGCTTAAATGTCCGACATGCCAGTTTCTCTTCGGCAATTCAGAATTACGGAAGTAAAAAATTCATAGTAAATACAGAGATTCTATTTATAAATTAGTCATGTATGAGGAATTGATTTAGACTGAAAAGTAAACAAAAGTTTTGCTTTACATCGAACCTTTAGCATGTTACAGTTTTAGGTGTACTATATGTATCCTAAGGTTTTTGATTTTAGATACATGAATTTTCTAGTTCTCCCAAAAAAAAAAAAAAAAACGTGAATGTTCTAATGCCTTTGTTTATTCATGAAATTCCTTTATGGATTCTATTCTTCGGAAGAACTAGAAGCTGAAAACTATTGACATATAACATCACTCAAGCTGTATGGTATTAAATAAATAAGTTAAAAAGTATTAACTCTTTAATTACTAATAAGGTGAAGTAATTTGGCATCTCATCCATTGTCTTAATTTTCATCCTTGTTACCGTATGCTTGTAATTAAACCTTATATGAGCTTATCACCGTATACATATAAATCACAATTTAAATCTTCTATTCCTACCATTTTGGAAACAACAGAAAAGGAAACCGTTGACAAGACATAAGAAATCCATGTTTTGAACTTCTTATATACTCATTGCTCTTATTAGTACTCTTCAATTCCTATAATAGCACCACTAATGGTTTGTATGATGCTGGCTTTGTTATGGCTTGTGGAAACTCAAATTTGAAAGAAACTCTTCACTTTCCCCCTTTGTGGGTCAGATAATCACTAATAACATGCGAGACACTAAGTCTAAGGCTTTGTTCTCTCTGTTGTAACCCATCAATGGAGCTTTTATTTATTGTTCTATCTTTTTCCGGCTGTGCAACGTTTTGTAGTCTATAACATTCCCAACATGGTAATACTATGTAATGGCTTATTGTTTTCCCCATTTGGAATGTTGCTTCTTGCCTGTTATGGTTTGTTGTGTGTTTTCTTCCAACCATTAGTTTTCATAATCTTGTGATAATTTTGAGTTCTTTTTCCTGTTGCTTCATTTGCTAACTGTCACATTGAAATCTCCTTGCTTTTCTATTTCCTTCCTTTGCTGTAAGTATTCTTGATCACTAATGATATTAACCATTTAATTTACTTTATGTGTAAACTGTGCCATTAACTTTTGAATGGTTTTGTTTCAAATTTGTTACGTTGTTTTCATTTCAGCTTTAATTATAGAGCTACAGATTGTTCTAAAGTTTATTGTACAAGAAATATGTTACCTCTTTACTATATTAGTCCCCAGTTTAGCCTTTGGTGAACATGGAAAAGTAGAGGGATTTTTGGGTATACGAAAATGAAATTTTGTTTGCCATATTAAGGTTTCGATTATAATCATGTTTTGTTGTCTCTGTCAGGGTGTTGTTCTGGTTGTTTGTATTACTATATTTACTGGATCTGTATTAGCACTGGGTGCAATAGTATCTGCAAAGCCTTTAGAAGATTTAGGCTACAAGGGATGGACTGGCGACTCAAATAGCTTTACTTCCCCTTATGGATCATCTGTATACCTTGGCTGGGTGATGGCAGCTGTGATTACTTTAGTAGTCACTGGTGTACTACCAATTGTTTCGTGGTTTGCCACGTATCGGTTTTCCCTCTCATCTGCTATATGTGTTGGGATATTCGCAGGTAATCTGTCTATATATGCTTTATTCATCATTTTTTGTTCTAAATTAGCACATCTTTCTACTTAAAAGTAATGTTTTAAATGGGCTAACTGGATAATCATGACAAACTTCCATATTCTTGCTGCTTCTGTTTTCATAGCTATCCTTGTGGCATTTTGTGGTGCATCCTATTTGGAAGTTGTCAAATCTAGGGAGGACCAGGTTCCAACGAAGGGTGATTTTCTTGCTGCTTTACTGCCTTTGGTGTGCATTCCGGCATTATTATCACTTTGCTCTGGATTGCTTAAATGGTGAGTAAATTTCTTGTGCTTTTAAATAAAATTTTCTCAAAGGCTAGACTGGCCATTCCCTGATGTTGACACTTCATGGTGTATGAATGGTTGTTTGCCTTTTTAATTTGTTGTTAACATCATTTGCAGGAAAGACGATGGCTGGAAACTTTCTCGAGGTGTATATGTATTTGTTACAATTGGTCTGCTTCTTCTGCTTGGTGCAATATCAGCTGTTATAGTTGTAATTAAGCCTTGGACGGTAAGGGATGCCGATTCGGCATACTTGATTTTTGATAGCCTTCGTCTGTACTAAATCAATATAACCTGGTTTTGTTTTTGGCATTTGTGACAGATTGGAGTAGCATTTCTCTTACTTCTTCTCCTGATTGTACTAGCTATTGGTGTCATCCATCACTGGGCTTCAAACAATTTCTATTTGACCCGGACACAGATGTTCTTTGTTTGTTTACTTGCTTTTCTTTTGGGTTTGGCGGCATTTCTTGTTGGATGGTTTGATGGTGAGAACAAATTCATCTAAAAACCTGTATTACTTGCCTAGCCATTGATTTTCAACTATTTCATGCTTTCTGCCAATGACATCTAATTTGCCTTTGTTTTTCAGATAAACCTTTTGTTGGAGCATCTGTTGGTTATTTTTCATTTCTGTTCCTTCTTGCTGGAAGAGCATTGACAGTGAGTTATACAAACTGTTCTTAACCTAGTCTTGAATCTAATTATTTGTATTTAATTCTTCTTGTGTCTTACAAACGAGCTTCTTTTCTTTAGGTTCTTCTTTCACCTCCCATTGTAGTTTATTCTCCACGAGTACTGCCTGTTTATGTATATGATGCTCATGCAGATTGTGGAAAAAACGTCAGGTTTGTTCTAATCTGGTCTTATGCATCGGTCTTTGAAACTATTCTACTTTTGGCATCAACATCACGTATTCTTACAAATTAATGAATGCTACATCATTTACCCAACAGTGCTGCTTTTCTTGTGCTTTATGGGGTTGCACTAGCAATTGAGGGCTGGGGGGTTGTTGCTAGTTTGAAAATTTATCCACCGTTTGCTGGTGCTGCTGTGTCAGCAGTTGCTCTAGTTGTAGCCTTTGGGTTTGCTGTCTCGCGTCCCTGTCTGACTCTTAAGGTTCGTTTGCTGACTTATTCGACTAGCCTATTTTCAAATTGCTTCCACTTCTGTAGCTTCATATGTTTACTTGTATCTCCAGATGATGGAAGATGCGGTTCATTTTCTTAGCAAGGATACTGTTGTTCAAGCAATTGCGCGGTCTGCCACAAAGGTGTGTTTAATTTTTATATTATTCTTTTGATAAACTCAGCAAAGCATGTTATCAAAATTCTGTGAACCATCATGAAATACTTCTAGAATTGTTAGATTAGGTGATTGTTGTGTTTGTATGTAATTTCACGTTATTATTTATTTTGTTTTTGTATTGCAGACAAGAAATGCATTATCTGGAACTTATTCAGCTCCACAGAGGTCTGCTAGTTCAACGGCTCTTTTGGTTGGAGACCCTAGTGCTACGCGTGATAAGCAAGGGAATTTAATGCTTCCCAGAGATGATGTCATGAAATTGAGAGATCGTCTGAGAAATGAGGAATTAGTTGCTGGATCATTTTTTTACAAAATGAGATACAAACATTTTCGCCATGAATCAGCGAGTGATTACGGTCACAGAAGAGAAATGTGTACTCATGCACGAATTCTGGCTTTGGAAGAGGCGATTGATACCGAATGGGTGTATATGTGGGATAAATTTGGGGGTTATTTACTTCTTTTACTCGGTTTGACTGCCAAGGCTGAACGAGTACAGGTGAGTGAGTTTCTGCTTTCCATCATAAAGATACACATGTTCATTGCATGTACTAATGATATCTTATGTGTAGGATGAGGTACGGCTGAGACTGTTTCTTGATAGTATAGGGTTCTCAGACCTAAGTGCCAAGAAAATTAAAAAATGGATGCCGGAGGACCGTAGGCAGTTTGAAATTATCCAAGAGAGGTAACGGCTTCTCTGATTTTGTTTTTTTTTTTTTTTCATTTGGGAACTATATGAAACTCTCGAACCTTTCTCTGGATTTCTAGAACTTTTTATTTTTATTTTTTGTAGTTATATAAGAGAAAAAGAGATGGAAGAGGAAATCTTAATGCAAAGACGTGAAGAGGAGGGTAGAGGTAAAGAAAGAAGGAAGGCTCTCCTGGAGAAGGAAGAACGTAAATGGAAGGAGATTGAAGCTTCTCTAATTTCCTCTATTCCTAATGCTGGAAGCAGAGAAGCAGCAGCCATGGCAGCTGCAGTGCGGGCAGTAGGAGGTGATTCTGTTCTCGAGGATTCTTTTGCACGGGAGAGGGTTTCAAGCATTGCACGAAGGATACGCACGGCTCAGTTAGCTCGACGAGCACTTCAGGTTTTTTAACAAAACTGTTGTAACAAATATGTTAAAGACTGTTTTTGATAGGAAAAAGTTAATTAATAATGATAGTAGTGATAACAGCAAAAGCAATTATGTTACTGAAAGTGATGGTAATAATGGTACCAATAGTATTTTATTTCTGTATGAGCTGGAAATTCTGTTTCAGAATTAAAATGTATATGACAATCCTTGCTAGTTAATACAATTTTTTTATTCATCGTTGCATTTTCCCTATGCATCTCATAAGCTTTTAGACAAGCTCTCCATCATTTTTTCTAAACGCATCCATATTCCACACAGGGAGGATGTGTATCCTGTCTATATATAGACCTCTATTTTAGCTTCATGAGCAGTGCTTTCGACATATGGTTGCCCAACATTTAATCTATCATGTATTTTTCTTGATCTAAAATTTAAGATTTTACAAGGGTTATGAGAATAGAATGTTGAATATGGGTTGTTTCTGCATTCATGTTTATCTTATTTAAACTGTCATTTTATGGTTCTATTTATATCTATTCAGTTTGAGACTTGTTAGCTCATGATATATTAGTGAGATCGGTGCTTTGAGTATAAATTACTGACTCTTGCATGTTTGGCAGACGGGGATTACTGGTGCTATTTGTGTTCTCGATGATGAACCAACAACAAGTGGCAGAAACTGTGGCCAGATTGACCCAAGCATATGTAAAAGTCAAAAGGTTAGCTTTTCCATTGCAGTGATGATCCAACCTGAGTCTGGTCCAGTTTGTCTGCTCGGCACTGAGTTTCAGAAGAAAGTGTGCTGGGAAATTCTGGTAGCTGGTTCAGAGCAAGGTATTGAAGCTGGACAAGTTGGGCTTAGATTGATTACTAAAGGCGATAGACAGACAACTGTTGCAAAGGACTGGAGTATTAGTGCAACAAGTATTGCAGATGGAAGGTCGGCCTTTTACTTTCTTTAGCAATATTTTATGGAATGCGCGTTTCTGCTTCTCTTTTGCCTTCCATATATCTGCTCTGCCTTTTGTTTTGTTTGTACAATTCATTTTAGAAAATGGTTTGGATAATGAAAAAAAGTATATGGTTCCTTGTGTGTTTAATCAACAATCTCTACTTATTTCCTCCAGCTTTCAGTCTTACTGTGGTTTTACAATTATTTTTCAGGTGGCATATTGTGACTATGACAATTGATGCTGATTTAGGCGAGGCAACATGTTATTTGGATGGTGGTTTTGATGGCTACCAAACTGGATTAGCATTGTGTGCGGGTAATACCATTTGGGAAGAAGGGACCGAGGTTTGGGTTGGTGTTAGACCACCTACCGATATGGATGTTTTTGGGAGGTCAGATAGTGAAGGAGCTGAGTCTAAGATGCACATAATGGATGTTTTTCTATGGGGAAAGTGCTTAACTGAGGATGAGATTGCTGCTCTTTATTCTGCTATATGCTCTGCTGAGTTCAATATGAACGAATACCCTGAAGATAATTGGCAATGGGCGGATTCACCCCCAAGAGTATGTTAGCAGTAATAATTAATTGTGGTGCATGTGTTAATTGGACATAATTCATTCCTTTCCACTGACTGTTGCTTCATCTTTTTCACTCAGGTTGATGAATGGGATAGTGATCCTGCAGATATAGATCTTTATGACCGGGATGACATAGATTGGGACGGGCAGTATTCTAGTGGGAGGAAGAGAAGGGCAGATCGTGACGGTGTTGTGGTCAACGTGGATTCCTTTGCTAGGAGGTTCAGGAAACCTAGAATGGAAACTCAAGAAGAAATCTATCAACGCATGCTTTCAGTTGAATTAGCGGTGAAGGAAGCCCTCTTGGCCAGAGGTGAAAGACATTTTACTGATCAGGAGTTCCCTCCAGATGATCAGTCATTGTATTTAGATCCTGATAAACCACCTTCAAAGTTGCAGGTGGGTTTTCCTGACTGATTGATACTGTTTATGTTAATTTCTTGATTGACTTAACCTTATCTTGGCCTTTTAATCTAGGTTGTTGCCGAGTGGATGAGGCCTTCTGAAATTGTGAAAGAGAGCCGTCTAAATTGCCAACCATGCTTGTTTTCAGGGGCTGTGAACCCATCGGATGTTTGTCAGGTTTAGTCTCTTTGGCAGATTGACTTACAAATATTTTATTCTTTAGTGTGATGTTTGTTGATTATATCATACTTCTCACATAAACTTGTCCTTTGAATAGGGACGATTAGGGGATTGTTGGTTTTTGAGTGCCGTTGCTGTTTTGACGGAGGTTTCACGAATATCAGAAGTGATTATTACTCCAGAATACAATGAGGAGGGAATTTACACTGTTCGATTTTGTATTCAGGTAATGAGCTCATAATTTATTTCTATCACTAATGGCAATGCCTGCTGCTCAGTATTCTTCTTAGTATTATATTGCCTATCCTTAAAGGGAAAAATTGCTTATGTGCTATGTTATCTTAGATATCTGATTTTGGTTTCAGTCTGGAAAATCTCTTTTTAATTATATGACAGTGCTTTGCAGTGGAGAAAGTAAGGGAAATGGTCTGCATTTGAGATATTTTCTATTTAACAAAATATAAACTTGGTAACTTCACGCATTTAGAAATATGATTGATAGTGATGGTCAAATCATAGTGGGGAGTGTATCAGTGCAGTACTAAGGAAAAGCGATTTATCTTCTGCATGTCAAATGCAACTCAAAAGTTCTAAAATTATTAAGTTGGCCATGTAATTGATCTGCTAGCTTTCTACCATGATAAATGATTAGCGTGGTAGTAATTGCGTGCTCTGGTTTGTAATCTCTTCATAGGGTGAATGGGTCCCTGTTGTTGTTGATGATTGGATTCCATGCGAATCTCCTGGTAAACCAGCATTTGCTACCAGCAAAAAGGGCAACGAACTCTGGGTCTCTATACTGGAGAAGGCATATGCCAAATTGCATGGTTCTTACGAGGCACTGGAAGGAGGGCTTGTTCAGGATGCTCTTGTGGACCTTACTGGTGGTGCTGGCGAGGAGATTGACATGAGAAGTGCGCAGGCTCAGATTGATCTTGCAAGTGGTAGATTATGGTCTCAATTGTTGCGCTTTAAACAAGAAGGATTTCTGCTTGGTGCTGGGAGTCCATCAGGTTCTGATGTACATATTTCTTCCAGTGGCATAGTGCAAGGGCATGCTTACTCAATACTGCAGGTATGTTGGATTTCTAACCCATAGATCTGTATCTATTGTTTTGTGGCTACGGAAATTTTGGTGATGCTAAACTTTTCTTTTTATCTTTCAGGTGAGAGATGTGGATGGCCACAAGCTTGTTCAAATTCGAAACCCATGGGCAAATGAAGTTGAGTGGAATGGTCCTTGGTCTGATTCGTCACCTGAATGGACTGACAGGATGAAGCACAAACTAAAGCATGTTCCTCAGGTACTTTGCTTTTGTACCACGGAATCCACCATTTTTTTATGCTTCGATCCGTGCTTTTTCTTTGGCATATGAAATTGAGTAATTTCTGTTTCATTGCACATGAAAGATTGTATAATATGAACTGGCAATGGGACTGATCTTTAATTTTTTGAACAGTCAAAAGATGGTATTTTCTGGATGTCCTGGCAAGATTTTCAGATTCACTTCAGATCAATATATGTTTGCCGTGTCTACCCCCCTGAGATGCGCTATTCTGTGCATGGCCAATGGCGCGGTTACAGTGCTGGTGGTTGCCAAGATTATGCTTCATGGAATCAAAATCCACAGTTCCGGTTGAGGGCCACCGGATCAGATGCATCATTTCCTATTCATGTCTTCATTACCTTAACTCAGGTATACTTAACAATAACCTTTCGGCAGAACGATATTATAACTAGCGCTCTTATTTTACTGGGTTTTGATGAACTAATGTGGCATTTTATATGTTTAGGGTGTGAGTTTTTCAAGAACAGCTGCTGGTTTTAAAAATTATCAATCTAGTCATGATTCAATGATGTTCTACATTGGGATGAGGATACTCAAAACTCGAGGTCGTCGTGCTGCTCACAACATTTACCTACATGAATCAGTCGGTGGGACAGATTATGTAAATTCTAGGGAAATCTCTTGTGAAATGGTTCTGGATCCTGATCCAAAGGGTTACACAATAGTGCCGACAACTATACACCCTGGGGAAGAAGCGCCGTTCGTTCTTTCTGTTTTCACCAAGGCCTCAATAATCCTGGAAACTTTATAGTACAATGGTGAAGCTTCAGTTTAATTTTGGTCCTTCAGGCTTTGAGCAGGCATGCAAGGTTTTAAGGTGCTTGGGTTCTCCATGGATTTACGTGCAACACCAAGCAGGTTTTGGCGAACCACAAATCAATGCACAGAAATACCAGGTAAGTCTCTGTTTTGATGTTCCTTTATGCCCATGCTATTTTCCGGATGTACATTTCTCAACTTCTATCTAAAGATTTCTACCAAATGCTTAATATTCGTTCTGCGAAGATGGCCTGATTTGAAGTATACTTCATGATAGGCTGTGCATGGCGTGGTTCTTAGCTGCGAAGGTGGCCTGTGGGATTAAGCAACCATGTGAATCCAATTATTGATTTCTAGACGCAAGGGATGATGAAAAAAAGAATTCTGGATTAGAGGCTTCCTCGGCTCGATTAGTTGGAACATTTGCATCTGCCAGCATCAAAGAGGGTTTGCGGGTGAACTGTACATTTGTAGGTATTGTAAGGAATATAGGTCTGACCATGTAAATGTTTGGAGAAAAGAAAAAATTGCAAAGCGATAGGAAAATAAATTACTAATGCCTAATTTATGGGGAATACTGGAAAGCATTGTAGCTGGAAAAAGGTTAGTAGTTTTCAGCTGCAGTTTTGAAATGCTTCACAAGCTAAACAAATCAATCATCTGTACAAATGTTCCTTTTTGTTGTAATATAGCTCCCCATTTGATATTTGTTTTGTAATCTTTTATGGCTATGTTCCTCTTATGTTTAGCATTGATTTTTGCTCTGTTTTTCCCATTTGTAAAGCAAATGTGAAAGATGACTGATGAAAAACAAGCAATTGTGTTTTGGTAAACTATGATGGAGATAGCTAGCTGAAGCCACGCTTTTTGACAGTGTTAATGCTTCTTTCTTTAAATTTAACTTCACTTTCTCCCAAAGCAAAAGGGTTTCATGATCTCTTCAATGTTTTCCTTTTTACCCCTCCGGAGCACAAAAAATTTGGTGGATTCTTGACTCATTCGAAATTCAATGATGTCCAATGAACATTTACCAAAAATTGGATACCATTAATTTCAAATATTGGTAGACATTTAATAACATGTACGTGAGACCCACCAAATGATTTTTTGTAAGGCTTGAAGGATTCCCATGAATCATGAGTTCATACTAAAAGTAAAAGGCAGGTTGCCCATGAACTATTCAATATGATTTAAACATGGAAGATATTGAAGGATTCACAAATCATTTTTTGTTTTTGCCTCAATGTGAACTCCTTGTTCTAGTTGTTGAGTTTGTGTTGTACAGTTCAGATTGCAAACTCTGTTGACTTCATAAATTAATCAGTTTATAGAAAAATAAAAATTACCAAACACAAAATTTTATAATCTAAAATATAAAACTCGTAATTAAGAAAGATCATAGAAAAATCATCAAAAACAATTTAATGGCAAAGAAAATTGGGTATTCTTTGTGGCCATACATTTGTCAATTCTAAGAAGCACACAACACATCAAAAACAGTTACAATATCTCTTTCATTTGTATTTTAAGCAAAATATACAGCTGGGAATTAATTTTTGGATTTGAGAGTTGATGTGAACTCCTATATGAAATCCTTAATGACATCAAACCAAATAAGAACATGGGATGGGATTCATGGGTCAGTTTTGATTTTATTAATACAAATACGATTTATATTGTCCTAATAAAATCCTTTTTAGTACTGGTAGTTTGTCACTTTCATGGTTTGGCATGGGCAGTAATTAAAATAATTGATTACAATATTCTTATATACTATTCTATTCTAACTCTCAAGTTATAATTGTATGATTCTTTTGAATTTAAAACGAAAAAGAAGAGCATGCCAATAATTCAATTTCTGTTGAAGCCAAGCCATGTGAGTGTATGATGAAAAAGCACATGGAAGGGAAACAAAAGAACTAATAAATTATAATCATCAATCAATCTTCCAACCTAAAAGTAATCCACCCGAAACCCAACAACTCCTAATCTCTCAATTCTTTGCTTTCAAAATCAAACCTACCATACAAAAACCACAAGGCTCACCATCAACAATACATAATAAAAAATTACTATGGTAAAAAAGAAAAAAGGAAGAACCTAAATGGTATTTGAATCATTTCAATAGAGATAAAAGAATTTATTTGGTACAAATGGACAAAATACATTCTTATCTGTAAGAACATTAAAAATTAAGGACCTGAGTATTATTATCCCTTTAACTATCTTAGAAGTTTTCAATGGGCAAAAAAAAAAAAAGACAGCACAAGTGAGGACCCCACAAAGACTGAAAGCCAGCTCTATGCCAACCTAGACAAAGCAACATCCCAAAATTCACTTTGAAGAAGTTGCTGTTCTGTACCTCTCTTATGCTTAATACTCTTTATATAAATCCACTACCCAATCAACCATTTTCTTGCCATTTCCAAGAGCAAGAGAATTGTTTTTAACAAATCTTCCTTCTTTTCCTCACTTTATAAGCAAATCTAAATCCTTCTGTTTTGAAGAAATGGAGGCAATGAGAATGAAGTTCTTTGTTATTTTGATGGTGGCTTTAATGGCTGTAGTTGAAAAGGTTGCAGCTGCTGATGCTCCTGCTCCACCCCCAACTTCTAATGCTGCTGTCTTTGTTCCAACTTTCTTTGCTTCTTTGATTGCTTTGGCATTTGGGTTTCTCTTTTGAACTTATGAAGCTATATATGAAGCAAGGATGATATAGTTCTTGTTCTCTCTTCATTTCAAAATCTACCCATTTGTTCTTTTACCTACATCTATAGAGTCTTTTACATATATGGGTTGGATTGGATGGAGATTTTTTACTGTTATTTATTTCGGGAGATTATTTAGTTTTAATTTTATGTTTGTTTGGGTTGTGATTTGATTGTATTATATGACTTTGATGTATCCATACCTGTACGTTATGTCATTCTTTTTAGTATGGGTTAGAGATTTGATGATCTATTTGCTGTATTCTACTTTGTCCGTATGTTTGATTTGTTGTAGTAAATAAAATTTCATTTTTGTATATTTACATTTTCTCTTCTTCAATGTTCAAACATGGTTGGTTGGCTTTGTTGAATTCGACCAGTAATCAATCTCCATTATCAAAAAACCAGTAACCAAAAAAACCATGAACAGATGAAAAGAGGGGATGAAAATGGTAAAGATAATGTGTGTGGTAAAAGATGTGTATGAGCTGTATTTTGGCAAATTCTGATGGAGTTTTCTGATCATTGACTATGATTGATGATAGACAGCTTTTGTGGGGGGGTCTTGAAATTTGATGAAATTAGGAAGAGCAATGAATTTGGGAAACCATGTGATGATATGAATTTGTGTACTTCCTTGGCAATAAGAATTTCTGGCCAATAATTTTCTCAAGAAAAAACAAAAAAAACAACAGCAGCCAAACATATTTACATTGGTCAAGATATGTACCTAATAGTGTGTTAGGTTTAGAGCCAGACATGATAGAAAGAGTATTGGATGGATTAAAGATACCACATTATTCTTACACTCATTTAGTCTAATTTTGTCCTGATAGAGGATTTATGGAATGGGCACTGGCTTAAGTTATTACTAGATTGCACCATTATCACCATAAACAAGAAGATAATCGTTGGCTCGAAATTTTGATAATTAATTGCATGTTATACTTCATATTCTTTATTGGATTTAGGGGTAATAAATCAAGATCTGACTCTTAGTGTTTATGTTTTCACAAATAAAGACATTCTCATCACTTAAGGGCGTTTCAGTCTTTTCAATACAGGTCAAGGACCTATTTGATATACATAGGTAAATTATATCCTTATTTGTGAAATATAAAAAATTAGGGTTCTGAATGTTATTACCTCATTGAGTTGATTCATGAAGGAAGTACTACCAAGTCTTGACAGTGAAACCCTTCTTTTTATTTTTAAATACCTAATAAAAACAAAAGTAGGTGAAAGCTGGCTTTTTAAACTATAAAATTAGAAGAATGGGAAGAGAAATAGAGAAGTAATAAACTACATGGTTAAACAAACTATAAACATAAATCCCTTCATAATATATATATATATATATATACATATATATTCTAAATTGAGAGTATATTTAATAGGGATGTATAAAATTGGTTTCGATTTCAATTTTACTCAAAACTAAAATTTATCCTAAATAATCTGGAGTATCCTTTTTTTCTGTTCTAATTAGGTTCTGGTTTGAAAATAAGGTACTTTATTTATTAATTATTTTAATTTCTCTAATTTTTAACTCTATAAAAATATCTTTAAAAAATAAAATTAATGAAATTAAATTATAAAATTATTGTATACACGACAAAATTTGAGTAAACGAAAAAGAAGAGAAATAAGTTATCAAAGAAAATTGATGTACAACAAATTATTGAAAAAATATTGTATTATTACTAGAGTTAATGTTACAAATTACTGAAAAGAAAAATTTAATTTAATTTTTTTTATGATGATACAATTATATATATAATAATATTATATTATGTATATATTTATTTATTATAATTGTTAACTCTTTTAATAATTTTAAAATAAATATATACACATCCTGGTTTTATTAAATTATTATATAAATAATATGATAAATTAAGTTAAATAAAGCATTATAAATACAATAATTTTTTTTTATGTAACTCAACGCACTCTCTTTAATAAATTGTGTAATTTAATAAATATAGTTCAATAATTAAGAACTTGTATTTAAATATGAGGTGGAGTTTCATTAATTTGGTTTGAAAAATAATTTTTTATTTTAAAATTAAATCGGTTCTTGGTTCGATTCAGATTCTATAATTTTTAAAACTATAATTTATTTTAAAAAAAATTGGTTCTTGATTTTTTGAAACCGAAACCTACTTTAAAAAAATTAATTTCAGTTTAAAACTTATTTTTTAATTAATTTTTGACGGTTCTGGGTTAAATCAGAATTGTTGCACATCCTTAATATTTAAAATGGACGATACTTTAGTTGTTAAATTTTTTAAAATTAAAGTAGAGGCTTAATTTGTGAATATATATCACTTCTAGCTAGGGAAAATTTTGAGAATGATTAAGGCTTGACTTTGGGTAAAAGGTTAAACCAGTTATGATGTGAACCTGTTAACAAACACATGTTTGTGGTCCCTCTAGAACAAGTATTCTTATAGTGACAACCATAATCCCGGTTAATTTCCTTTTAATCTAAGCTTTGCATACCTCACTGATTACCTCAATCAACCAACTTCAAAAACTTTATATGCTATTCCCAACAGATTCCAACTACCACATGAACCAAATCAAAGAAGATATCTCTTGGCATACAACATCATGTCCTTCGCGCATGGAATCCATACAAGGCAGAAGATGTTTAAATGACCAAAATACAGAAGGGTGGGTTGGGGTGGAATGAGTTTTGCATATCTATACTTGGAAAGAACGGGAATTTTGGGACCCAGAAATGAATGGCATTCACGTTACTTTGTTTTCTCTGTCACAAAATTTTGATTTGTTACTTTTCTCTATTTAATTACTTTCTTCTTTCTTCTTGATCTTTCTTTTCAGGGTGTTTTTTTATTTTTTATTTTGGCCAAATTCGAAAGCTTACTTGTCCCATAATTATTGTATCTGCTTTAGGATTATTGCCAAAATTCCGTTGGTGACCAAATTCATTACCTAGAAACTTTAAAAAGTTCTAACTTCTATAACTTACAGAGTAGAAAGAAATAAGAAATTTGATCTATTCTACCAACTTCTATAGCCTAAAGCACAACAGTTTAGAAAAATTGAACACCTAACATTCTGCCAGATTGAAGCAAAAATAGTATCTTTTCTTGGAGAATTCTGTAGCTGCCATTTCAACCAGGCCAGAGTCTGCTTCAGCTGCACATAAAATAAGATTCACATTACATGGAAAATTCCATCTGTCAACAAATAATTTACTCTGAAGACGCCATTTTGAAGGTTTGCATCGGCATAACATGACAAGTTGAGCCAACATAATCTCAGTTACAAATATGTCAACTGTTTCTAAAATAAAATTTATGACATTCTTACAAACCAGAAAGCTAGAATGAGAAACAAAACTGGATGATACAAAGATCTCTTGTACATGGGAAATCTACTAAAACATGCTGATTAGATTTGAAAAAGAAAAGGAGAAAAAGAGAAAAAAAAATAAAAATAGAAGCTATCCTATGAGCTTCATGTACACTTGTGATCGACAACTGTAACTACAACAGTTAGGTCTAACTATTTCTTCCTAGATTGCTTTCATCCGGAAAATTCTAAAAGGTGGCTACTGATCAGTGAGCAACTCTTACATACATAATTACATTTTACATCTTATTGTACATTGAAGCATGGAAGCAGAACCGATACAGCATGAGCTAGCCTGAGCATTATTTTTCATTGAGATAACGATAAGAAAAGAACTGGGTGATCTGCTATGTTCTCATTATCTTAGGCTAGAGGCTTATCTGCCCGCTGAGAGAGCTCTCTGTCAGTAAAATAAAGCAACCTTCTCAGTCTTAAAACCATGTCACAGTGAAAAGGCAGTGCAGTCCGACGATCCAAATACGCGGGGCTCACTGTCAACCATGACAAAGCATGAAGTTCTGCAGCAATAGACTCGAGAATCAAATGGGTTTCAACTTCAAAATCTTTAGCTTCTGAGCTTGAAGTCCGTCCTCCCTGCTTGATAATTCCTCTGACAACTTTATCCTGGGTAATGTTACTTCCTCCATAATAATCAATTAAACTTACTGAAAGTACAGAAGGCCATTCTTCTTTCAACTTGTTCCGGTAGTCTCTTCTCATAGATGGTACAGTTTTTGAAACCACAAATCCAGTCGAGAGTGGGATTGCAGAGCCCTTGCTGTGAAGGAGATGAGCAAGGGGTGGAGATTCAGCTGTAAGGCATGTGGGGAGCTGAAGAGGAGTAGGGGGAAGGAAACGCATACTGGGTGACGGAATTACAATGTAAGATGCAGATGTAGCACCTAAAGACTTTACAGGGGTGAACCCTTCCAAATAGCCTGACACACTATTGCTACCCTGGGTTCCTCCTGCACAGTGATATAACGGATTTCAGAAAAGAGATTAGAATTTTATATATACAATACTATGTGCTAACATTATACATGGAATACATGACACGATGCTTAAAAACACAAGAGCAAGTGCATCATAAAATCACAATTTAATGGCTATTCCAACAGCCTCTTCTCCATGAATGAGAATAGTTGTTTCCGATATTACAATTTCTAATCTTTCACTGGACAATGGTAACAACAGATACCACTAGACATTAGAATGAATGATTCAGATGCAAAAATAGTTCCAACAGCAGTTAAAATGCAAAATATTGAAATGAATAATAGAAAAAGGAAGACTGAGAGCACACCGGGAGATGGTGAATCTGCCTGATGGACTAGATGTAAAGAATGGTCAATTGAAATTGCTACAAAGCTGATGCTCTGTACCCACTGAAGCAACCCCCTAGAGTTGTCTACTATTGAATGTCCGCCAATAAGCTGCTTTCTTGCAGCAGGTTGTCCCAGACCACCTTTCAGAAAACCGGAAGTTTTTGAGTGAGGACTATACAACGGACTAGGCGAGGATGGCAGAGCTCTCTCTTGAATCAAACTCATCTCCTGGTGCTGCAGGGATGCACCATTAGTGCTTGATGGCATCCCATCAGACCCAGATCGACGCAGTTGCAGAGGCCAATGCTTCATCTCGGAACCGCCAAATGAATAAATGGCTTTCTGCCACTCTGTTTCATCATATGAAAGGAAAAAAAAAAGTCATGACCACGTCTGCCAAAAATACAGAGAGAAAAAGCGTGGACGCAGAGTCTCTGATTGTGCAGCAGATGGTTCCAAGAGAAAAATATTCTAAACTAGCTGCAGACATTTCATTGCATGATAAACTGTTGATTAGGGCAGCCGAATTGATGAAACAACTGCTCAAGGAGAAAGTTTTATAATTTTAGAAAGAAGAATATAGTAGTTCAAAACAATAATGTTGCAAGAGTCAGATAGCTACAAACTACATGGTGGTGATTTTTCCCAGAATTAAAAGTAAAAATACAGAGGAAAGGAAAACAAGATGATAAAAAGAGAAAAAAAATACCCAAATATTCAAGCTCATAGAAACTTCCAATGCGTGTAATCACAAAATCTCTAGGCTTAGAAGAACCAGAATCAGGAGAACCGCATGTCTGAAGTATCTGGCAGCCTTGCTGCAAAACTTGCACAAAAAGGCATTGCAAACCCTTTGTGTCCTGTCGACTACTAATTCCTCCAAAAGGGAATATATGGCTGTCGAGCAATTCTCCCCTTGCATCAGTCCAGATGCATACCAGCCAACGCCAATCCTCTGTCCACCCATAGCAACAATGTAGACTTGGAAGACCCTTTTGATGACCAGATGCAAAGGCATCTGGCTCAGATTTATCGAGCTGAGAGCTTGATCCAATGTCCGCAATTCCCACAGTACTTCCACTCAGCATGAAGCCTCCATTACTATCATCACACAACTGCTTTGATCCTTCAAAAGTTGAGTTACCAGAAAATGTAGAAGAAACTCCATGCTCAAGAGAGCCAGGTTCAGCAAGAATAAAAAGTGGTTCAAACATGAAACGAATTTCATCCTGAATAAGAAAATCTCCATTTCTGTTTGGATCACAATTTAATCCTCCACTTCTTGGAGTTTGCCAAGAATTATCCCAAGTACTATGCTTCAAGCTAGCATCAATTTCACCCTCTCTAGTAAGGGAAGGTCCGGTAATTCGAGAACCAACACAATCCTTCCACATTCCAGGAGCAGACGTCATTTGAGTCAAGACAGAATGAGACCTGCTAGATAATGACGATGAATAGATCATGTCATTAGAGGATCCTTGAGAAATTCGCCGAGCCTTGTTGTATACAGTGAATGCTGTCTCCTTGAGAATGACAAGTTCATTAAGAGCTGGACTTGTAACCCGAAAAATGGCATCGACTGTCATTATTTGCAGTACCAACTTGGGAATACTAAAACCAGAAATTGCTAGAACATTTGATATCGATGCTTCATCCACAGCTGCTGGGCAGCTTAATGCCTTGCCAACCTGACTACGTAATATAGATCTCCTCTCTCTATCAGATGAAATCGTAATTGATCCAAGAGAAATAGAAGATTCAATAACGGTTTGCAGAATGGCGATAGGCTCTGGGAAGGGGCACACCACATAGATCACCTAAACATATTCATAGCAGGAAAAAAAAATGATAAAACAGATAATGCAAATATCAAGATTCAATAACGGTTAACAGAATGGCGATAGGCTCCGGGAAGGGGCACACCACATAGATCACCTCAACATATTCATAGCAGAAAAAAATATGATAAAACTGATATTGCAAATATCTTTCAGCCATAAACTATGCAAGACGTATTAGCCATGTAATAAATATGTAAATATTTGTAACATGCAATAAGGCAGGATAAAAGCTATCAATTTAGAAATAATCAAACTGTGTTCAACTTTAAGTAAATATGTTATTAGATATGAACTGAGTGACTATGGAGTAGAAATACAATTGGTGGAACTTTAACATCCAGAAGCTAACTTCTAAGAAAGAAGTTTCAACCATAAATAAAGATTGATAAATCGCATCAAAGTTAAGAATAACAAATGTACTCCATGCAAAGAAAAATCTTGGGATCCATTAAGCACAAAGCATAATCAACAACAATTAGTCATGCATTCAAGAATTAGAGAAATACATCGCTGAAACCTAAACACACCCACAAGCACTTCAAACTACAATAACAAATACGGAGTAAAACTTGCACTCACCGTACAAGGACCATTGTTTCCTTCCTTTCGGTTTGTGGATGAGCATGGACCAAGTTTCATAGTTTTGAGAGCCTTTGAGAGAGACTTAAGATAGCTTGTCAAGTCCCAACCATTGCATAGAGAGAGCAAATAATCGCTTATTGATCCCATGAGAGATGCATTACTGCTTTCGATTTTCATCGATTGAGGACAATTCAGTAGAACAAAACCACAAGGTGGTGATTTCCCAGAGTCTATCTCCATTTGGTTTCCCAAATTCTGAGGTGAATGAGTTCCCAGTTTGCATGTTTCATAAACTAAATGGAAAAGAAAATGGTAACAGTAAGGAACAAATTACTATTAAAGTTTATTCTTTTTTTAGATAAAGAACAGTTCAACAAAATTAGAAACGTAGCACTTGGGAAGAGTAAGAAGTTAATGTGTTGTACTAATTAGAAGAGTTCACACAACTGTGATACAAAACCCAGAATAAAAAAAAAAAATGAACTCCAAATAATGAGGCCTTTTTCCTTGAAGCTAAATTCCTTCTTAATCAGGAAGTCTAAGAAAATTCACTTCCTTCAGGAAGACAATTAGAATATATTTTTACTTAAAAAAAAAAATGGAAATACCATTTTTTGGTCAAAATTTCAACACTTGAAACCACTCCATTTCTCCATTAAAAGAACTATATCGTTACCCTTCCCTCAAATGAAAAGGTTTCAAGGAATGTTCTACAACAGCAGTATAATAGTGGTTGATGCATCCACAGTAGGGCAGAAATACCGAAACCAACCTTCTTTTGTATGAATATAAGAGCAGAAAGACAATATGCCAGTTAACTATGCATGTGCAGATCAAACAACAGCTACTGTATTTGTAAATAAAGCACAAATTTCACTCACTAACCAGTTCCTAGTTGTTGAAAAAAATCAGCTGCAGCGGACGTAAGAGGATCGATGTCTGGACATATAACACTGTAATTGATCTGCAACAAACACATTACAGGAAGAGAATTTTGAATATTTGTTCAAATAACATGAATGAAAAATAGATAACAATGGAATATTTTTGATGTTGCCAGTGATTGCTGTTAAGAAACTTACAGGTTTTGGCAAGGCATATGGTTCAAGAGGGGCCTTTTCCCAAAACTGTAAAGAGGTTGCTGATGTCTTAAGCCAATCATCCTGGTACCTATTACAAAAATCATTAAATTACACTCAACTCTGAGCATGAGAACAAGAAATCACCGTAAACAGTGAAAGTTGATTCAAGTAGCTGACTGCATGTGCTTCGTGCAAAGCTTACTGATGTAGAACATCTAGGCTAGTTTTACATTGTTTTTATTTTATTTAAATTAAGCTTTAATTTCTTCTTGTAGTTTTGTTTGGGATACTTATTTTAGTTGGATTTGTTATTGTTAGGTAAGAATTTTATTTCTTATTAGAAGTAGACTTATTTCCTTTAGTTTTCATTGCTCTTATTAAGGTAGGAACTATTTTCTTATTGGAAGCAGATTTCTTTTCTCTTATGTTTAAGTTATGGCCATTGTAAATAAGGCCTTAGTTTCAATTCTTAGGCAGGCTTTGAGATTATTGAATAAATATTTGACGTTTCCCCCCATTTCTTCTAGATTTTCTCCCCTTTCAACTGTTGCTATTTGGTACTACATCACTCACACAAGTTATCTTGATATACAATAACAGCGACCATTATGCTACCAGATGCAATTAAAAACCACATAGTAATCTTAAAATAACCAAATAAAGAAGATACTTTTTATTTTCTTGCCAATTTGCCCCACACTTTAGAATCTTTTTGTTTCTTTAGTACATCATGTAAAGTTGAAAGCACCACTACCAAATAGGTGACCCTCGTGCACAGGTCCAACGATAATTCCACAGTTTGAGTATCATTCCAGCAGTTGTATTCAGTGTACCGGGGTGCCTTAATACGTTGTTGTCCACAAATGCCATTTTTGTACACGAAATAGCCATAGAATGAGTTTCAGAAAATAAAGCTACCCCCTCTTTGGATATGTTGAGAAATGAGATCTTAGTACATCTAAATAACCATATAACCACCTCGCCCTCCCCCTTCAGAAAATACATATACAGATAAAGAAGAATATGTCATTACATCAGTCCATCCATGGTTAGTATCACCAGACAAACGTCTCTACCTTACTACTTAGGTTTATTTTCTGTTTGTGTGTTTTCCTGTTTTGTTGAAATTAAGAGACCAAGGCACTTATCAACATTTGATAATGGAATAGCTAAGAAATGTAGTTGAAATATGTTAGCTAGGCTTAATTCTCTGATATTATGAAGAACAAAGATCAATCTACTAAAACGGAGGAAACTATGAGAATTATAGTACTTTCAATATTTTTTCTTGAACAGGATGTATTGACCTCCCTGATAGATACAAATTAATATGATTTGCATTAAACTTAAATAGCCAAATTAAGCTATTTGTTTATCAATTATGCATGCTTGTCAACAAACAACTCTGCCATCTAAACAAAAGATACTAAAAATGAAAAAAATTCAGATTTTTAAGTGAATATTAAATTAAGTTTCCAGAGACATACCCAACAAGTATAGCAGGTGAAGGAAGGACATAAAGAGTCGGCTTTAAACGAGTGCACAATTGTTGCTCTGACACTGAACTGCAAATATCTTCGTTCGATCTCCTTTGGCTTGTCTCATCAAGTTTAGTTCCATCCATAGCAACGGGCACTGTGCCATGGCCGAACTCTTTAGTACTTGGAAAATTTAACAATCTAAATGCACATAAACAAGCAAAGACATACCTTTAAGGCAAGATGATCTGCCACCAGAAGATTGGGATGGGCTCATAGCTTCTCCAACAGTAATGGAACTTGAAGAATCTCTGCATTCACTAAGAGTAGACTCAGCAGATCCATCACCAACAGTTCCTGCATCACCTGATTGACCCCAGCCTTTGCACCAATCAATGACAGACAATGGACCATCCAGACTGACAAATGCAGATTTTAGGGCTGTCCTAATTTCAGACTGAAGCAAACTAATTACAGAGGAAGCATGAATCTGAAAAAGAAAGCATCATCTGCATAAGAAACATCATTTGATAAAGATAAACAAAGATATACAATGAAACATCACTTCTATTTGCATACGCACAGCCATGTGCAAACAAACATGATACCTGGCTGAAAGTTAACAAAAAATAAAAAGCAAAAGGGAAAGTTCAAAGCCAAAACAATTGATCATTGACAAGGGAACAACCAGAAACAAGAATATACGTATGCATTTATGCAATAATATTGATGAGAACTAAATGATATTAAACTAATTCAGAATACATCCAAGGAAAAAACCAAGAAAGGGGGAAAATGACTTACTTATATTTCAGGAAGTTATCTCCATTGTGAAATTTTTAATCAAGTGTCACTCAAAGAAAGAGCATACATGCATGCCATAATTTGCAATACATAGCATAGCCAAAAAACATAGTCATTGATTCAACGGAACTATTCCATTTTTCTTCTCCAAAAGGTTTCCTATACAAGATTCTTTTGCAGTGTTACCATCTGTCCCTAAAACTAAGAGAGCTCTTTCTTTCGGAGAAAACGATTCATGTGTAAGACAAAAAAGATATGAAATTGAAGGTACCGCAAATACAGTTATTATCAAATATAAATTCATGTGCTGAACCAAGCGTTAAATATCAACATAATTCAAACTAGTGACAAAGCAATGAAAACTTACATCGGCAGAAAGTGGATCTACTAACTCCACGCCAGCAATGTCCAGGGAATGGCAAGAAGCCAGAGTCCCTCCACAACCTGCATGGACCATGGAAGGCCCACAAGAGAATTCTTGCCTCCAATGCTCTTGTAATGCAAGCCAACCATAAGGACCATCTCCACAATCCGCATCCAGAGTCACATCAACAAAGGAGGTAGCTTGTTGGACAAGCAATGCCATGCCATTGAGAAGCTCCTGAAGTGGTTGTCTTTGCACATAAGAGAGAATACCTTCCTCATTGAATGAATTATGGGGCATGGATTGGCTAACTTCAATACTTGGTGAATTAGATGGTTTTAAGACTTTAGTTACTCCAACAGAACGCCACACACCAACAGGTGCATGGAGGTGCCCATCAATTATTCCTACATCAAGATCACCAGCAATCCTCACCGGGATAGATTCTTTCCTCTTGACTTCATACCTCCCAGAAGCGCTTTCTGTCATGGTACTTGAGTCACTAGGCAGCTGATTCAAGACCGTGCTTCCAGTGAAGCTACTCAAGCTAATAGGTGATGGGTTACTGGAATAGAGGAGTACATGGCGTATCCTGCACATGGAAGCTTGGAACATAATACATTCAACTTCAGTTGCAAGCACAGTCTTCTTGGACAAAAAAATATTTTCAACTCCAAATGTGCCCTCGGTCATTTTTCTTGGTACTGAGTTAAAAGCATTTATCGAACTGAAATTAGAGAATGGGGATTGCACCAACCCCTCACTTATAGCTTTGCTGCCTTTATTTGTTGTTGATTTCCTATCATGTTGCTCTTTACTACTCTCCATATGAGTGTAATATTTCTTTGAATGGAGCAAAGCACTCGAATCTTGCTTTCCAGTAGAAGTCTTTGAATTTACAGGCATGCTACTCTTCTCATCAGATCCATCAAAGCATGGAGAAGAGGGTGGGGTTGCACCATATACGTAATTGTTTGAGCTCGAATTTGAACTCTCCGCTCTGTAATACTTTGGCCGATATGGACTTCTGAAAATCGATGAGGACAACTCACTTGTAGGAGTTTCAACTGCTGCATATTCTGGAGCAAATGTCATCAGTGCTTCGGCTTTTACTAAATGATCAAACTCACCAGTTGATACTGGAGTTTGATTCAGTAGACCTGATGTCAGAGTACTGATTGTAACATCTTGATTTTTGCTAACACACACCTCTATGGCCACTGCTGGCAGTGGATTGAAGGTCGTCTCAAAGGGCGGAAAACCTACAGGCAAAAGCATCTGATCTGAACCATCCATTACCATAACTGGACTGCTACCTACATCTCCACAATCTGGGGCAGAAAACATGAGAGACTGAGACTCCGCAGGTCCTGGGGGCTTCACAGGACAAAAAGCCATAATGAGATTCAATCAAAGCTTCATTATGTTAATAAAAAAGGCATGAAAATAAGCAGAGCAATAAGGCATTAAGACTATGGAAGGCCTACTCAACCTCTAAAACCTAAAGATTACAGATAAAGGGGAATAAAAAAGAAGAAGAGATATCTGAGATTCGTTCGAATAGAATCTTTTGTGTGCCATTGGTTTGATAATGAAAGATCACACATCCCATAGTGTGCTGAATATGCATGTCCCCCTACAAAATGTAACAATTATGAACCCACATGCAAATCATAAAATTAGCATTGTGAAAATGAATCGTGCAACTTAAAATTAAAATTCCAACAGTAGTCTTTTTGCTCTCACCAAAGCACAAAAGATGCATTTCAACCTCATTTAAACATGTAAAGGAAGGTCTAAGTGGTCCATTGTAGGTAAATTAATGCAGGTACTGCCATGCTCCAAAAAACACAATTATGGCAGCTTTAAGAGTTTTGAGTTCTGATGTTGTGGTTTTTAAATGGAAGGAGAAATCGCTCAAAAGGAAAAGGGAGGTGGTCATTCCATTCTTGTCTTATGCGAACAAGGAGTCGGGCTACTTGATTGCCCAAACAATCCCCAGACAAAAACCCACTTGCCCCCACACACCAGGTCAGCTGAATAAATCTTCAGCATTGGATGTCCGCAACAAAAATTGTTAAGAACCCCATCACACAGTCTCTTAACACCCCATCCCAAAACATCTCTGTTCAGAAATATTAGTTAACTTGAATAGTAGTTATTGCAACCTTGTACTTTCGTACATTCACCTCACTACAATATTAGTCAACTTGAATATTAAACTATGACCAGAAAGAGAGGAAAAAAAAAAAAGTTAACCATCAACAATAATGATTCTTCTTGAAAAAGTGGGGTTTCCAGAAAATATAACTATTGGCAAGAAGAAACAGTAAAAATATACTAAAATCATGCACTAGTTTGTGATAGCATTTGCAGAAAGAGAGAGAGAGAGAGAGAGAGAGAGAGCAAATTACATCCCCAAAAGGTAAAGTGTCATTTTCAAAGAAGTCGCCAAAATCTCCAAACTCTGAGAGAAGAGCTTGGATATCCATGTCTATTCCTTTGTCATCGTCATCCCAGTCCCAATGAGATCCAATCTGATCATTTGTAACTCCTGTAATGGCTGAAGTGTTTTCCACAGAACCAAAATCAGATTTATATGGATCTTGCATAGAAGCATTTGTAGCCATGCCAACTTGACCAAACGACTCAGCCATCCCTGTTCGAGGACGCTTAGAACCCTGCAAAGTAGTTACAGCCAATTTATTTATTTTGCTGAATACCTCAATATAATTGCAAACAAACAACAAAAGCTCTGATGTGCAATCAGAACGTTCAATCAGTTACCAGCCAGCAAAAGCATGAGCGAGGAAACTCAGAATAACACTTCAACTACTTTACACTAACAATTGTCAAATTAACATTAAAGATTAAATTCTATTCTCATATGCAATTAAAGGAGTAACTACAGAGCTGTAAAACTAAAACACCAAATAATAAATGAGGCATAAGCATGCCTGAGAATTCCAACATCATAAATAAGCACCCCTACAACATCAACATTTGCTGCTGCAACACCAACCACATGTTGGTAAAGGGTCTACCTTTACAAAATTCAACAACATAAGAATAATCTGAGGGAGAAACTATCACAAGGTCATTAAATTCCACATTACTTAAAGAAACACTGGCAGACTTAACACGTATGCACAATATATCCTCAATCATACGCTAAAAGCATGGAAACATGTCTTCAGGTTAGTGTCTACATCCATCGGCACTACATGAATACATAAATGAAAAATATACTTGTTTAATGTAGATAGAGTCAGTACCAATTTGCGGCCTTTATTTTCTAGCAGATCATTAGAAGATAAACCAGACTGTCTACATGTTAAAGAGTCTGCATCTGCTTCAAGGTCACAAGTTCCTGTGGTCATCTTGGAATCACTATCACTGGAGCTGCCACTTAGGGGGCTGATGCTGCTACTATTACTATTGCTACTACTGTTGTAACCACGCTGAGTATACATTCCATTGGCTTCAGTCCAAGATCCTTCCAGAGAATCCATATTACCAAAACTACAGAGAAGAATAACATTTGAACAAAATAAATATTCAGGGACCATATGCCAACCATAATTAAAAAGAGAGAAAGCAAAGCGAGAAAGATCGTGACAAGCAAAAGATCTGGACTTTGTTATATTAGGAGGGACACCCCTTTCTGTTAAGTATTTTTGGTTTTGTTTGTGTAACCTACAGGCTCAATTGAATATTATATATTTTACTCATCAAAGAAAAAATGAAGCACTGATAATGTAAAAAGATTAAGCTAACCAATGCATGAGGAAATATGAACCAGTCATTGATGGCCCTATCCAATTTTGCAGCCAAAATCTGCAAGTTAACATCATCAGCATTAGTTTAAGCACCATAGACCAACATTTCGAGAAGCAAAGAAAAACAAAGGGCATTATTAAGATCCTACCATAATCACATGTTAACCTATATACCTTGTACCAAAATCAAGGATCACTCAACTGGGTGGTTCTAGTCTAACCATCCAGGTTTACGTGCATCCACATGCACGTGCATAGTAAACATCAGAGGAGGAGGAGAAGGGAATCAAAAATAAGAAAGGATCAGGGAGAAGGGAATCCAAAAAAAGTCAGTTAGCAGCAATAGCAGGGATATTAGTTTTTAACCTTATAAAATTCTCAGGTATACTTAAATATGACAAAATCAATAATCGAGTCCAACATCAAAGAATGGTATATATATGTGTGCCAAAATCACTAGAATAGTCCAACTGGAACTACTGATTTGACCAGATATACTCAGCTACCTCCAATATGGGCCAAACACCAAAGCGCTTCTTAAATGATTGATATGAAATGCAAATTCCTAAGCACAGAATTCAAATGTACCTTCTCAAAGAAGATCTAGAGACTGATGTCTGTAAGACAGGGACGAGCACTGCCTCTGCTGGATAGATAAATGTCTTTTCAGATGCTGATAAGTTATCTGCTGATCCCTTTGGATCACCTCCTCCTACTGAAGGAGATTCAGAAATGTTATGCTTGGGTAAATTCCTTAAGGAGTCACAGTATTTTTGTGGTGCCTTGTCACTTCCAGATCTAGGGCAACCAAGGGTAACTTCAACATAACAATTTTGCCCATTCAGCTGGCAACCAGAACCTTGAGAAACATGAAACGGTAGACCTACACATCCATTTGAAGTCCTAAACTTGCCAGCACTAGGAAAGAATAAAATAGTACAAGCACATATTAGAGATATTCCATTTATATTTATATCCAAAAGAATAAAAATATATAGAGGTGTAAAAATAAAGTTTGTAGATTAAAAATGAAGATATCACTCACCTTAAATACACTTGCTTCACAAGGTCATTTGGACAATATCCAGTGAGCCTACCACGCATGCCATGAGGAGAAACAATCACTGCAAACATTCCAAACACAACCAGAGGAGGTGAGAACGCAATAAAGATTGCTTAATTGACCTTAAACAATAATAGTAACTTGATGAACATCCAAGTTATTACAAGAAAAAAGGAGCTTGGAGAGTGCAAGAGAAGAAAAAGGAAAGCTCAAAAATAAATCTAATAACTATAGCAAGAGATGAAAGTTAAAATTCTTGTGAGTGAGAAATGAAAAAGGTGCAGAATACGACTAAATGAACATGGAGGTGGAATATTTTGCAAAGTAAACATTAACATCATAACTGATAAGGCGCATACATGAATCAGAATGACATGTTCATTGCAGTGAAAGTAAGCAGATGAGTTGCGAAAGTCATCACACAACATTGTCAAAAATTCAAAGACCAACATTTCCTGTCTACTGAATTTACTCTTTCACCAATTATAAGGCTAGAAACCAGATTTTTTCACTAGATAAGTATCCGACATTTACTGTTTTCAGGACATCAACCAATATTGATTTTTTTTTCCTTTTTCTCAATATATTACCTTTGAATTACACCATATAACCCTTATTATTGGAAGAATGCTTTCAGAACTGTTCTATATACCCCTATGTAATCAGAAAACTGACCCAAGATTAACACAATCAACCCAAACCCCTGAGTGGCTTAAGCAAATGAAGAAAAAGGAAGCATCTTGGAATTCTTTTGTGAGAGAGGACCAATGAGAAGCAAAGAACAGAGCTCTATCCTACAAAAAATTGAATTCTACCTTTTGTCGATACCTTTTTCTTCTAATTCAATGTATTTTGCTTCCCATCAATAAAAATAATTAAAAAAACCTCTTGCATTCTCGCAGGAACCTACTAAAAATTCATTTGAAGAACCATAATTGCAGCATAAAATGTACACAAACCTGGAAGTCTGAAGCCGGAACTACTATTAGAAGAATGCTTTAATACTCTATCCATGTCACCACCTGAAAGTGCACGGATATGCCTAGAGATAAACAAGATATAATCAATTAGGCATGCATACAAGGAAAAACTTTCAGCAAGATTAAATGCTACACTGTAAAACCAGGACCACTGAAAAAAATGAAGTGTAAGCTTTCACAAACTTTGCAGATACTATAGCATGGACAAAGATTGCCTCTTCAGTCGCAGCAAAAATGAACTCAACTGTTGGTTGTCCTCTCCTACAAAAACACCAACTAAAAATCAGACAAAAGAAGAACTCTGACATGATCTGCCAACTTCAAAGGCTTCATTACATAGCTCCAGGGAAACTAGTTGAAGAAGAAGAACACCAAAATAATAAAAGAATAAAAATCCAGAAGAAGTTCTTCTGGGTGACTGAGAAAAAGTAAACTCTATGACAACACGTAATTACTGTTGTAAAATTTTCAATTTTAAGCCCCATGTATAGTTTGATGCCCAAGTATTTCCCTTATTGCAGTTACAGGAATCCTGCTAACATGTTCTCTCTCATTGTCAGTTTTATCCCTAAAGATATAAATACACAGACAAACATAGGAACAATGGACACTGAAAAATTAAGGACTGTTTTATTCCTTTTTTAATCAATTAAAGTACATTTGTGATAAGGAACTAAATATGGGGGTGGACTGTCATATGCCAGTCCAACTTTTGGGACTGTAAAGTTGGACTGAACTATTACTAGTCGGACTTGTGTCCATTTCTCAAAAGAAATTAATATTAAAAATTCAATGATTTATATATCAGCAACAAATTTTGAGATCTAAGACAACAATGGGTGTTTTAAAAGGAAAACCCCGTAACCATTTCCAAGATCTTGAAAATCTTAATGAGATTTTAACCACTGATAAATACTCATCAACATTCTTAATCAACCTAATAGTTGCATCAAACAAAGAACTAGCCTTTTCCAGAAGCACAGAAAGTTTAACGTTCATTTTCCTATTTTCAAACACAATTTTGTGGGTGGCAACTAATATAACTACAGAAAATACAAGTAACCTGAAACATGCAGCTACAAGTTCCAAATTATCTATTATCACAACCACAGCCCAGAGAAAAATATCAATGAACAAGGTAAAGTACAAAGCACAACGACGAACAAACCTTGTGCACACACAAACAAATAAATTATTGGGGACAAATTACCATTGCAATAATGTTAACAGAAACCATCACTGCACCACTCAATTCTATTTGGACCATTGATACTACTGCTGATTAACAAACAATTATAACAAACCTGAAAGACTCTTCACTCTGAGATAGATGATACTTTGAAAATACATCTCCGTATCTAATGTAGGAATGTCCTATCAGAGCTCTGTAAATTCCAATATAGAGGTGATCAAGATATAACCATGTTCAAATTAACTTCTCAGGGTGTGGGAAATGAATGAAAACAAACCTTTCTATGCAGTTCCTTAAAGCCTGAGAGAGGGCAGTTGCAACCTCTTCAGAGTCCCCAGGAGCCACCCAAAGTCCAGATGCAACAACTTCACAAAACAAATGGAGAAAAAATGAAGTATAACTACCATAATCATGCAGCATAGCTCAAAATGCTATATTGCTATTAAAATTTTACGAGTAATTCCATAGTTCAAGAAAAATGAGAGCTTGAATAAAACCAATGACTACTCTAACCAAATCAAAGGCACATGATACCTCTTAATCTAGACACAGCAGCTCGAGCGGTTTCAATTACGGATGATTGACGCCCAGGAAGAAAAAGCCAGAGCTTGAATTTCTCATCTGTGCAGTAGTTACACGATAAAAGAAGATGGTTAGACATTGCACTAAAAAGTGAATAGCAGGTCCTTTTTCTTCTCAAGGTATCAAAAGATGGTGAGTTGTGTCAGTGACATTATAGAAAAGCACATAGATAAACAAGAACCACTGATTACATTTCTTACCAGGATTGTGCAAACCTTGCGATGGATCCCAAGGTCCAACAAAAGAATTTGTCCACGTGCTCAGAAATCCCTCCTTCTGCAACTGCAGATGAGAAGAAAGTACCAGATATGTAGCAGCATCTTTCTGGTCCACTTTTATGCTGTTGCACCTCAAAAGATAATAAATTTTAGGAGTTCTTTAAAACAGGTACCAAAGGCACATTCTTATTATATCTGATTCACTTGAATTCTAACAGAAAACCAAGATGTGAATCACCCTAGGTTCCAACCTTTTATCAGGTAGAGCATTCAGATTGGATTCATTTGGGAGAAACTGGAACCATGATACATGATGAAGACCTCCCTGTAGAAATGGCCAATGTCATGACATCATAGAACAAAGTATATATTCAAAGCTGAAAGGACGTCACAATACCATTAGTACATATAATTACAACATTAAGGAGAGAAGAAAAAGAAAGAAACAAGGTCAACCCACAAGATCATAAAAGACTAATCCATTATCTCATTCTACTTCTTGTAAAGTTTTCATATTCATCACACGCATTTTACCTAGACCTATATGTAGTCTGGCATTCCAGCTCTTCAAACAACTTAGAATCTGAATTACCAGAAAGTTTATTCTCTGATTTATATAATAAAATGTCTACATATGCAGTCTGTTTCTGTTTTCTTTATCTCGATTAGTTGCGAGGCAACCATAGCTTAATAGGGTTTGGGATTGGTTGACTGTATCTTTTGAGGCTCTTTTGTTTTTTCCGGATAAAGATTCTTATGTGTAGAGTTTTTGTAGCTTTTGATCTTGGGACCTCCTCGTCCTTGTTTTTGTGGACTTTTAGTTCCTCTCCTCTGTACATTTTCTTTTATTATTATACATCTCTTTTGTTTATCAGCAAAAAGAAAAACGCCTACATATAGACTAAAGCCTACACATACCTAGCACTTGGAGCTTTTTTCTCCATTGGCTTTGATCTTTAATCAATTAAATTGCTTATCAAAACAAAATAGGGCCAATCAATACAATTTTGATTGGCCATGAAGCAAGTTCATCGGATAGGTAAGGTTTTAGTTTATCCACCAAGCTCAATTTAAAAGCAACAAAGTCCACCATATAACAGCAGTATTCAGTTAGAAACATAAACTCATAACCCATGAACATGCCAACATCTTATAACCTGTCCATTTCAAGCAAAAATCCAATACCATTTAGGAAAAGAATAAAAAGATAAGCGATAATGAGCAAGCTTTTTTTTTTTTTTGAATGCTCGAATAGCAGGCACATGCTATCCCCTCACATGCACCTGGCGACACTGATTCACGGTGGCCCCAGAGTACTAACAGTATGATTTGAACTAGTTAAATACTTTGCGAGACACCTTGATGCAGGCTGAAGAGTCACTCAACTCAACCCAACCTCTTAAAATTAAGAATAAAGAGTTCCAGCCCTCCTAAAAAGACATAGGCTATGGTTTTGGAGGCGCGACATGAAACTAATGGGCCTAATGTTTCAATATCTCACAGACCCAGAACCAAACACTTGATTCTGTACTGCTGTGAACTAACAGCCATAAGTTTTGCAATTAACTTTTGCAAAATGGTTTCATCTAGAAGCATTAAACACAATCTCCAAAGACCTACCAGAATCTCTCAACGACCCTAAGATTAAATAATACACTTTTTGAATTAAATATGACAGTTAGCAATTCCTACTATTCATAGACAACCTAATACCTCAAACATGATAATTCAGGAAAATTTATAACCTATCTCAAAAACCACATTCAAACACATCGACAATCTAATCTTCTAAAGTGACATAGCTCTCCTAACACATTCTCAGATTCAATCTCACAAACTTCCAACCAACCAAAGAAGGAATATTCTTCAATGCAATTAGTTTCCGACCCACACCAGCGGAGCAAATGTATATTCACCAACCCTATCACAGCAATAAACTACCAAGTGTAAGCAACTCCTAGTTTCCAACAACACTCGCCCATGCACTATCATAAGACTAAAAGAAACCAACAGAAAAACAGGACTAGCCAAAGTACCGGTCAATAACGTTGCCATACAAGTCAGCGTTTTACAAGTGTGATCACTCAGAGGAAAAAGGCCAAAGCTAAAATAACTGAATTTTGCCATAATTGTATCCTTACAATCAATACATAAATGAACACATATATAGGCAACAAAATAACACAATTGAATGAACAGAGAGGTCAAAGTTTCAACAAACAAGGTAAAGGAAACATACAATTCTAAAAACATTGGTCCACATCACTTATAATTCAGCTAAAATCTCTCCTTCAAACGAAACCTTCTGAACTCTCCAAAACCTTGCTCAACGCATACCTCGACCTGCAAATAAAGCCTCAAACACTTCAATATCCACAGTAAACAAAACGGCAACTTCAAATTCTCATTCAATTTTCATTATAACAACAACACATACAAAGAAATAACAAACAACATAATCTGAACTTCATAAATCTTTTAAAAATACAAAATCTTCGATTCAAAACCCTAATTGACCGTTAAGTAGCTGAAGATTGAAAACCTGCTGGAATCATTTACAACTCCACAAGCGAATGGAGTTAGATATGTACATATATATATATATATACATATATTCTTTGCGAAATTTTCAGACGGTTTCTCAGGAAACGAACGGTGAAATATAAATATGCAAAGAGAGATAGAGACATTACCTTTCAGTGAATGGCGAATGGAATGGAATCGACTCGGTTCGAGTAGTTGCAGAGTTAACGCGAGTTTCTTCAGAGAGTATTATTAATTATTATTTTCGGTTTAATTTAAGGGTTTTTAACCCCGTAAAGGCCAAAAATTCCATCCGTTAATGTTTGTGGCCAGCTTCTAAATTTGTTATATTTAAAACTAATCATAATAATTTTAGATAAAAATATTCTTAATTTTTATTTATATATCTCACTAGAGTAAAAATAAGTGAATAAATTTAGTTTTATTCTATTTATTTATGTTAAAATAAATTAAAAAAATCAAACAAAGACATCAATAACTAATTTAAAAATATTATAATTACAGGCATATCAGTGTTGGTTGATATTTGTCTAACCGAGTTCATTCAAAGTAAATTTAACAAAGCTATATTTTGATAACAAATAAATTTTTTTTTACTAAAGTATGATAATTATGGTTTGTTTCTTATATTTATATTTTTAAAAAATTTATAAATGTGTTTAATACAACTTTTTAATAAGTATTAACTTGTTAATAGTGTGTTATTGATAATTGTTGAGAATTCTAGATCAAGGAAAAGATTGAGCAATATATTCCTCGATGACTTGTTTAGAATTAGGATTTCATATCGTCGAGGGATCCAGTACTAAAATATTCATACAATGATTGGAAAGATATATGAAATCGCATCGAGTCTTGATTCCTCAATGGATATTATCAAGAGATGTATGAATTTCGTTAAGGGATTCGTAATTGAATTCATACATCCCTCAACTATTTTTAGACTTATCTCGACGATTTTTATACTTCCCTTAACATTTACATTTCTTATATATATATATATATATATGTATGTATATTTAAGCATCTTTTTTTAAATGAATATCTAACAATTATATTATTTTTACACAGATGAAATGAGTTTATTTGATAATTGTATCTGGAAGAACATGAGAGAGTTCACTAGACGAAAACGAAACTTTCAATGAAGGACGCAGTTTTGGTATGACAGTACGAAGGGATATAAACTATTTAGAATTTCTCAATGAATTGTATTCTGCATGTCAGAATAGTCCAGACGAATTTAATATTAAAATGAGGGTTGTGTATAGATATTACGTGCCCTCATTCGTTTGGTGTTCGGAACTGAGTGATGTGAAGAATGATACGGATGTGGTTTTTTTTTTATTGATGTGAATAATCAAGTTTCAACATTTGGAGACTTTACACCGGTATTTATCACAATTGTGCGTCGACACTCAAGAGTAGAAATCAAAGGGTCTCCCAATGTTCAAGGTACACAGTCATTTGTCTATCAATTGCAAATTAATGTTGGGAATCCGTTTACTTCTTTAAGCGATAGTAACTAAGTCAGTGCTACAATTCTTGTCATGGTTGTCGATGCACAATACTCTCCAATTTGGTATAATGAAAATCCCACTACTCACGAGTATTTTGAATAGGTTAATAAGCAAGAAATTAAACTTAATAACACTTTCTTTGCACCTTCCTTCAATATCAATTTTCAATCACCTCCTAATGAACAGGTATCCTCTTTCACATGCGAAGATGCTGGTCCATCGGATTACAATCCATCAACGTGCTTCAATTTGGATGAATTTATGTATTATAGTTATGTTACTTAGTTTTGAATTTTTATATCCTAGTTGTGCTACTTAATTGCAAATTTTTGTATTTAGTTTTATATATTATCAAAGTTTATTCATTTCATAAATTCATTGGGAAATGTATGTCTCTTGCATTGGATTCCTCGACGAATTTCATATATCCCTGGACAAAAATCATACATCCATCGATAAACACAATACATTCATAAACATTGAGGGATGTATACCTCTTGTACTGGATCTCTCGATGAATTTCATATATCCATTGACGAAAGTTATACATCCCTCGATGAATCAACACATTCATAAACATTGATGGATTTCATATATTCCTTGACGAAATTCATACATCCCTCGATGAAAATCATACATCTCTCGACGAAAATCATATATTCTTCAACAAAAATCATACATATCTCGATAAAATTTATATATCCCTCGACGAAATTCATACATGCCTCAGTGGATACAACACATTTATAAAACATCGAGAGATTTCATACATCCCTCAATAAATAGAAATTTACATACAACAATTGTATATAGCATATAAACAATGTTTAGTTACATCATCTAAAATAAATCAAATGAAATAAATTAACAAATAATTGTATACATCATATAACATATACATTGTTTCTTTACATCATTTTAAATAAATCTGATGAAATAAATTAAAAACTATTTATATACATCATATAAAAATATACATTGCTTGTTTATATACATCGTCTAAATTGAATTAAATAAATCATAGAAATAACTATGTATATACAAACTGCTATAAAATGAATTAAATGAAGTTGAAAAAAAATGTCTACAATAACTGGTTTGCCCACAGATTGAGTGCCATATTCCTCCTCAGGTGAATGCCATCAAAATGTCCAAAATCAAACTTGCGTTGCATAGACAGATACTCTACATATTTACATACATATACATCGTAATCACCCCTACTTGGGTCCTACTGAGGCAACCCATCATGTACATAAACTGTCTTGAATGCCACACAAGAGTCTACCAACTCTGACCAATGGGCATAAAATCTGGCGTCCCTCAACAACGATAACAGCAACTCGAAGACACATCGGAGATTTTCCACTATGAAGTCGTTATGGGTTGAAGCTACGAAAGAATCGTATATATTGATCTGCAAGCCCATCAAATCTATTGCGGCAACTACCCAATGCTTCTAATCTATATTGACAGGCATGTAAAATGTGTTGACGTCGAACTAAGTCTTGGGCCCCTCTACAATATCTCCAGTGGACATGAATTTACCTATGACGTACTTTAGGACCTCGTATCGCCAACTCAAAGCTATCAACTGCTGCCTGTTGTCTTGGACATTCCTTCGCATTTCGGATATGTATATCTGTCGATATGAAAAATTATTTTATTAGGATTTCTTCATCACTTAAATAACACCTACATAATTATACGTGTTAGTTAGTGTCCATCGTTAGGGTACCATGTTGGCTTCCTTTCGTTACTGCTCCTACAATAGGTTCAAATAGGCATTGATATACTATCAATTATAAAAATAATGTATCCAATTAAATTAATTAACAATTTATATTGATATGTTGTCAGTTTCAAAAACAATATACACTTACATTATCCTCCAACTATTTGCTGTTTTGGCCTCCCAAGATAGTCTGGAACTAGTCGTGCAATACACTGGTCTGGCGTAATTACACACTGGTCGATTTAGAATTATTGAACCACTATATAAAGTGGCTTTACAGTTGCTGTACTCGCGCTGCTCCGACTATTTTCGGCTTCTTTAAGTTTGCCAGGTTTAAAAATGAATTAGCCATTGTCTTAGGTCGCTTGTAATGACATTCGTATTTATTCTGTAAATTAGGTGAAAATGTCTCCTCAACAACCTGCATAGGCACACGCACATGATCAGATTTTTGTGCAGGTTCAGTGCCAGTTTGATCCTAAGCCTTGTCGGTCATCCCCATCTCATCTTGCATATTTAATATTGCACTCATTAGTATACTTAAGATTAACAACAATATTTACCATAAACAGAACAAAAAAAGTCTAAAAGTAAATAAAACCTATGGATTCTCGGACGGAGGCTCTTGGGACGGACTCAGAAAAGCCAGTATTGTCGCCGTCTCTTATCTTATAAGAGGCCCAACTTCGCTTTAAACATTTCTTCTTGTTTTTTCAATTGAGCCTTTATATCAGCACGCAGGGCGGCAATTGCATCCATAACCATCGCCAACGACACGTAGTGAACCTGATCGACCATAGGAATTGAATCTATGTCAATAGGCTAGGTTGGAACTGGCTCTTCAGATGTAGACCAGGGCAGTGGGTTGGCCTCGGTTGCATTATCTACTTTAGAAGGTTGAGGGACATATACCTATAGAGAAACTATTCGATTGGTAATATTCAGTAAAATCATATCTTTAAACAATTCGTATTGTACACTATGATTTACTTGATTTGCTTCATCCGCTGATATATTGTCAACATCATCATCGAAGGGTGCATGTTGCGTGGGTGACTGAACTTGATCTTCCTCCTCATCGTCATCTCCAGTGATGGAATACAACTGGGTCACATACGGTAGGGAGGTTTTCGTACTTGTGGAAATTAACACACTCAATAGAAGGGGCTACAAAAATACATAATTATGTGTCAGTATGACGCACATAGAGCTATTATCAACCAACATTGGACAATTGATTATATGAAATAAATAACTACTACTTATATTCATGAATGAAGATAAAGTTTTTCTGACTTTGTTGTGGCGAAGGCTCCTAATTGTTGTCTACCTCAGCATGCGGGGGACATTGTCGTTTATTTTATTCCTGTACAGTCCAAGACATATAGGAATTACCTCATATATCCTAATTTGCATTAACAACCAAGTTATAATTGACATTTAAAGAAATATTTGATTGACAAACAAAATCGTAAACTAAATTCACGTACCTGAAATGCAATGAGAATCCTCTATAAGAAATATTTCTTTTTACCCTTCCAATTAATGCATGAGACAAGTATTTGTAGGTCAGTTCCTAAGAAATTGTGCCTTAACAGTAACGATTGAAGGCCTTCAAGTCATCCACTAATTGCATGATAAAAGGGTCTAATTTCCCATACTTGTCCCTCTCCATTAAAAATCTCTCCACAAAAAAGACCAACGCCATCTTCAGCTCATCCTGGTCATCTATAATACTGAAGTTGGTATCCTCTATGAATTTGTCTAGTTGTACTTACTTGATAAACTGTAACCCAAGGAAAAACTTGTTTCGAAGCCGATGTGTATAGCTTCTATCCCCAAAATGTTCAATCCCTCACTGTAACTGTCCAAATTGAGGTCAATTATAAATCCAAATTCTAATTTTGAAAACCGAATAACACGATCAAATACCAAGAACCAAAGTAATTCTGCTTCTGCCCTAGTGACATTCACTTCTCTTAACAGTACATTGTGAACTAGCATTCTGAAGAACCTAATTTTTAGCAATCTTAAAAATATCCCGAAGCAAGTTTGAGCAAAAAGATCCTGCTGCACTAAGGTTAACTTCTCATTGATTCTATCCACTAGCCATATGTGAGATAGAAATGTCACGACTGCGAGGAAAATATCTTTTTCTAGTGTCTTTAGCTTCCTACTTACGCCTATTATTATACCTAACCATATTACAAAGTAAACATAAAAAATGTCATAGAGGAAAAAATCAAAATGACAATCTGAAAAATGAAATCCCTCGATGAAAGTCATCGAGAATGTATGACTTTCGTCGAGGGATCCAAACATACATCTCTCGATGAATTTTAGATGAAAAAATCTGAAAAATGAATTTCTAGACGAAATTTATCGATAGATGTATGATTTTTGTCTAGAGGTTTAGACTTATATCCTTCGATGAATTTTTAGATGAAAAAATCTGAAAAATGAAATCCTTCGACGAAATTCATCAAGGGATATATGACTTTAGTCAATGGATCCAGATATACATCTCTTGATGAATTTTTAGATGAAAAAATATGTAAAATAAAATCCCTTGAAGAAATTCATCAAGGGATATATGATTTTCGTTGATAGATCTAGTACTTAAGTTATACATCTCTCAATGAATTTTTTAAAAGTACAAAATTTGTGCATAGAAAATTTCTTAACGAAATTCATCAAGGGATATATAACTTTCGTTGAGGGATCTAGTCATACATCCCTCGATGAATGTATTACATGTAAAAAATTTGTAAATTAAAAATCCTTCGATGAAAGTTATCGAGAGATGTATGACTTTCGTTGAGGGATGTATGACTTTCATCGAGGGATTCAATCATACATATCTCAATGAATATATTACATGTAAAAAATTTATTAATTGAAAATCTCTCGACGGAAATAAAAAATCTCTCGATGATTTCAGTTGAGGAGGCAACCTATTATCAGTTAGTCATCTTCGTCAATTTTAAATTTTTTTAATCAACCAATGCAGATATCAAGAACTAAAATTAATAATTTGTCAATATATTTACTCTAATTAGTTTCTAAAGCTAAGTCATGCATTACCTACGTCTTAAATAAAGAAAATAGTAAGTTCATTTTCAAGTTATGCATTGCCTATGTCTTAATCATGAAAATAGTAAGTTTATTTGTTTGTTTTACATTCGAGAGTGCTGATTATACTGTTTATGGAGGAATTATTTTTGTCACCGTTGAGAGGTACTCGATGTCGTTTGTTTTGCACTGTTGTGTGGGTGATTGTTTGTGTGGGAAGAAGAATAAGAAGTTTGTAATAATATTTTGGAATATTATAATTTTTAGAGGGAAACCAAGAGTCAATGGTATTTTTGTTCGAAATTATTATAATTTACTATAAATATAACAAATTTGGAAGCTGGACCATAAACATAAATGGTGGGTATTTTTAGATTATATGGGTTAAAAACCCTTAATTTTAAGGGTCAGTGAAGCTAAGGAGAAAAAATTTTAATTCGAGAAAAAATCCAAATCCGAATCCGACTTTCTAAGTATTAGAAATATTAATTAGGAACAGAAAAATTAAAAAAAATTATCATTAAGACCCCTATCATTGCTTAACGGCTTAACCTTAACGAAAAAAATTATAATTTGTTGAGTAGTAAAATTCAATTTATCAAGTATAAATAATAATTTATTTAGTAAATTCACAATTTATCGTGTAAAATTTATAATTTATTATTAAATTCATAATTTGATGAGAAAAAATATAATTTATTGTAAAAATTCGCAATATGCTCTTTCTATTTTAAGCTAAAATAAATAAATAAAACTAATATATAAGTAAGGATGTTATTGTCTTAAAGACCTCTTGTCTTGTTTGCAAAAATTAGTTAGGAATTTTGAGGTGGTCTAGAACATAAATGGGTCTAAATATTGGGCCATATGGTTAAAAAAATCTAAGAGTTTTTTATTACAGGATTTTTTTGACAAACTATCCCATTTAACAAACCCATACTTATTTATAATTAGAGGTAAAAATAAAACTTAATATTTGCTAAAATTATAATTTTTAGACCAAATTACCCTTTGTGCAATATTTGGCTTAGAACCTCTATCAATAGTTGAGAATCTCGATGTTTGGCTAAAATTATCTATCAAATGTTAAAAATCTCGACATTTAGCTAAACATTTCTATTAAATGTTAATATTCTCGACATTTGACAAAAATATTTAATTGTCGAGAATTCCATATTATAATATGAAATTTTGAGAATTTTTTTATGTTGACATTATCAATTATACAATTAATAATAATTTTTACATTCGTATTATATTTTAAAGCAAAAAATTGATAATATATTTTGTTATAATGTTTGCATAAATGAATCCAGTATATTATAATTTTGATATATAATTTGAATATTTATATAATTGAGAATATATTTATATTAATATTAATTATTTCTAAGTCTCACACATAAATAACTTGTTAATTTATCAAAAATAAAATAAATAACAATAATATAAGTATATTATCAGTTGTTTAAATATTCAAGTTGCATAAAAAAATTATAACATGATTCGTTTATTTGTGCTCACATGTCAATAATCTCAATGTTTGAAGAAAAATATCTATTAAATGTCGAGAATCTTGACATTTGGTTAAATATTTTTGACAAACATCAAAAACTTTAATGTTCAATAGAATTTTTTTTACTAAATGTCAAAATTCTCGACGTTTGATAGAGGTTCTAAACCAAATATTTTACAAAGAAAAATTTGGTCTAAAAATTAATATTTTAACTGAGATTAAGTTTTACTTCTACTTCTAGCTATAAATAAATATGGGCTTGATAAATAAGCTATTTTGTCAAAAAATCCAAGTCTACACGACACTGTCTAATTCATCTTTAACCTCTGCAATGCTCTTCCCTACTTAAAATCACAATTTGTTCGTATCGAAAACAGAAAACCGAATGGGTTTTTGAGCCGTATAACCTAAAAATACCCCCCGTTTACGTTTATGGCTCAACTTCTAAATCTGTTATATTTGGGGCTAATTATAACGCTTTCGAACAAAAATACCTCCAACTCTTGGTTTCCTTCTAAAATTATAATATTTCAATATTACTACAAACTTCTTCTTCTTCTTCCCGCACAAATAATCATCCACACAACCGTCAGGCAAAACAAACAACATTTAGTACCTCTCAACAGTGACAAAAGCAACAACAAAAATAATTTATCCATAAACAGTATGATCAGCACTCTCGAATGTCGAATAAAGAAATAAACTTACTATTTTCTTGATTAAGACATAGGCAATGCATGACTTGAAAATGAACTTATCATTTTCTTTATTTAAAGCATAGGTTTAGAATTAGAAACTTGTTTAGGATTAATACATTAACAAATTATTAATTTGTATTATCGATATCTGCATTGGTTTATTGAAAAATTTTGAAATTAATGAAAATGACTGATTGACAATGGGTTGCCTCCTCAACTGAAATCATCGAGGAATTTTTGATTTCCATCGAAGAGACGTTGAATATACATAGAAAATCCCTCGATAAAATTCATGTAGGGATATATGACTTTCGTTGAGGGATTTTCAATTTATAAATTTTTTGCATGTAATACAATTATCGAGGGATATATGATTGGATCACTCAATGAAAGTCATACATCCCTTGATAAATTTCGTCGAGGGATTTCATTTTACAAATTTTTTCATCTAAAAAATTCATCGAAAGATGTGTGATTGGATCCCTCGACGAAAGTCATACATCGCTCGATAAATTTTGTCAAGGAATTTTATTTTATAGATTGTTTCATCTAAAAATTCAACGAGGGATGTGTGACTGGATCCTTTGACGAAAGTCATATATTCCTCGATGAATTTCGTCGAAGGATTTCATTTTATAGATTATTTCATCTAAAAATTCATCGAGAAATGTGTGACTGGATCCCTCCACGAAAGTCATACATCCCTCGATGAATTTTGTCGAGAGATTTTATTTTACAGATTTTTCATCTAAAAAATTCGTCAAGAGATGTGTGACTGGATCCTTTGACAAAAGTCATACATCCCTCGATAAATTTCATCGAGGGATTTCATTTTACAGATTTTTTTATCTAAAAAATTCATCGAGGGATGTGTGACTGGATCCTTCGACGAAAGTCAAATATCCCTCGATGAATTTCATTAAGGGATTTAATTTTATAGATTTTTTCATCTAAAAATTCATCGAAGGATGTGTGACTAGATCTTTCATGAAAGTCATACATCCTTCAATGAATTTCGTCAAGGGATTTCATTTTTCAGATTTTTTTCATCTAAAAATTCATTGAAGAATGTATGATTGAATCCCTCAACGAAAATCATACATCCATCAATGAATTTCATCCAGGGATTTCATTTTTTAGATTTTTTCATCTAAAAATTCATTGAGGGATGTATGTTTGGATCCCTCGATGAAAGTCATACATCCCTCAATGAGTTTTGTTGAGGGATTTCATTTTTTAGATTGTCATTTTGATTTTTTCCTCCATGACAATTTTTGTGTTTACTTTGTAATATGGTCGAGTATAATAATAGGCGTAAGTAGAAAGCTAAAGACACCAGAAAAAAATATTTTCCTCGCAGTCGTGACATTTCTATCTCACATGTGGCTAGTAGATAGAATTAAGGAGAAGCTAACCTCAATCTAGCAGGATCTTTTTGCTCAAAGTTGTTTCGGGATGTTTTTAAAATTGCCAAAGATTAGGTTCTTCAGAATATTAGTTTACAATGTACTACTGAGAGAAGTGAATACCGCCAGGGCAAAAGCAGAACAACTTTGGTTCTTGGTATTTGATCGCGTTATTCGATTTTTAAAATTAGAATTTGGATTGATAATTAGCCTCAATTTCAACAGTTACAATGAGGGATTGAACATTCTAGAGGATAGAAGCTATACATATCGGTTTTGAAACAAGTTTTTCTTTGGCTTACATTTCATCAAGTAAGTACAATTAACCAAATTCATAGAGGATACCAACTTTAGCGTTATGGATAACCAGAATGAGCTGAAGATGGCGTTGGTCTTTTTTGTGAAGAGATTCTTAATGGAGAGCGACACGAGTGGGAAAATGGACCCCTTCATCATGCAATTGGTGGATGACTTGCAGGCTTTCAACCGTTACTATTGAGGCATAGTTTCTTGGGGCATGACCTACAAGTACTTGTCAAAAGCATTAATTGAAAGGACAAAAAAATTAAAGGAACAACACAAAAAGAATAGCAAACATAAGTGCGAGAGATACTACTAAAAGGGAATTCCTATTGCATTTCAGATACGTTAATTTAGTTTACGTTTGCAATTATCAATCAAATATTTCTTTAAATGTCAATTATAGCTTGATTGTTAATACAGATTTTGATATATAAGGCAATTCTTATATGTCTTAGACTGTACAAGAATAAAATAAACGATGATGTCCCCTACATGCTGAGGTGGACAACAATGAGGAACCTTCACCACAACGAAGTCCGAAAAATATTGTCTTCATTCATGAATGTAAGTAATAGTTATTTATTTCATATAATCAATTATGCAATGTTGGTTGATAATGGCACTGTATGCGTCATACTGACACATAATTGTTGTGATTTTATAGCCTTTTTCGTTACATATGTTAATTCCCACAAGTACAGAAATCTCCCTGCTGTTTGTGGCTCAGTTGCATTCCATCAGTGGAGATGATGATAAGGAAGAAGATTAAGTTCAGTCACCTACGCTACATGCACCTCTCGATGATGATGTTGACAATATGCCAGCGAAGGGAGCAGATCAAGTAAATCACAGTGTACAATACGGATTGTTTACATGTTTGATTTTACTGAATATTACTATTATGATTATTTCTCTGTAAGTGTATGTTCATCAACCTCCTGAAGTAGATGATGCAACTAGGGCTACCCCACTGCCCCAGCCTACATTTAAATAACTTGTTCCAATCAAGCCCACTAGCACATGTTCAATTCCTATGGTCGAAAAGGTTCAATATGTGCCATTGGTGATGGTTATGGATGTAATTGCCACCCAAAATGCTGATATGGAGGCTCAGCTGCAAAAACAAGAAGAAATGTTTAAAGTGGAGTTGGGCCTCATAAGACAAGTGATGGCGACAATACTGGCTCTTGTGAGGCCATCCCAAGAGCCTCTGTCTGAGAAGTTGCAAGTTTTATTTTCTTTTGGACTTTTTTGTCTTCTTTATGGTGAATACAGTTGTTAATGTGTTTTATACTAATGAGTGCAATGTTTAAATATGCAAGATGAGGTGGGGGTGGCCGACAAGGCTTAAGATCAAAAGAACATTGAACCTGAACAAGAATTAGATATGGTGGGGGGTGGCCGACAAGCCTGTGTTTTATACTAATGAGTGCAATGTTTAAATATGCAAGATGAGGTGGGGGTGGCCGACAAGGCTTAAGATCAAAAGAACATTGAACCTGCACAAGAATCAGATATGGTGGGGGTGGCCGACAAGCCTGTGCAGATTGGTGAGGAGACATTTTCACCTGATTTGTAGAGTAAATACAGACGTCATTATAAGCGAGCTAAGCCAATGGGTAGTTCATTCATGAACCCGGCAAACTTGAAAAAGTCGAAAATAATCAGAGCAGCACGGGTATAACAACGGTGGAGCAGCTTCCAACAATGGATCAATAATTCTAAATCACCCAGTGTGAAATTGCGCCGGACCAATGCATTGCACGACTGGTTCCGAATTATCTTTGGAGGCCAAAAGGGCAAATGGTTGGAGGATGATGTAAGTGTGTAATATTTTTAAAATTTGTAACCTGCCAATGTAGATTGTTAATTAATTTAATTGGATACATTATTTTTATAATTGACAGCATATCAATGCCTATTTGGACCTGTTGTGGGAGCGACAACAAAAGGAAGCCGATATGGTACCTCAACGATGGACACTGACTGACATATATTTTTATGTAAGTGTTGTCAATTTATTTTAAATATAATTGTTGTTTCATATTTAAGTGATACCCGAATATAATAATTTTCCATATCAACAGATGTATATATCGAAAATGTGAAGAAAGGTCCAAGACAATGGGCAGTAGAGTTAGGGATACGAGGTCCTGAAGTACGTCATAGGCGAATCATCTCCACCAGAGATATTGCAGAGGGGCCCAAAACTTGGTTCAACGTCGACACAGTTTATATGCTAGTCAACGTAGATCAGAAACATTAGGCTGTCGCTGTAATAGATTTGGTAGGCCGGCAGATAAGTATATACGATTCTTTTGTAGCTTTGACCAATGACAACTTCATGGTGGAACATCTCTGATGTGTCTCTGAGTTGCTGTCGTCGTTATTGAAGAATGCCGCATTTTATACCCACAGGTCAGTGTTATATGATTTAGGTGTGGCATTCAAGACAGCTTGAGTACATGACGGGGTGCCTCAGCAGAACCCAAGTAAGGGTGATTGCGGTGTATACGTATGTAAATATGTGGAGTATCTGTCTATGCAGCGCAAGTTTGATTTTGAACCTTCCGATGGCGTTTGCCTGAGGAGGAATATGACGCTCAATCTATAAGTAAAGCAGTTGTTGTAGATAATTTTTTTTAACTTCATTTAATTTAATTTATATGTTATATAATGTACAATTATTTGTTAATTTATTTCATTTGATTCATTTTATATGATGTATATAAACAAACAATGTATATTTTTATATGATGTATATAAATAGTTACAAATTTATTTCATCAGGTTTATTTAAAATGATGTAACCAAACGATGTATATGTTATATGATGCATACAATTATTTGTTAATTTATTTCATTTGATTCATTTTATATGGTGTAACTAAACATTTTTTATATGTTGTATATAATTATTATATGTAACTAAACATCCCTCGATGTTTTATAAATATGTTGTATCTGTCGAAGGATGTATAAATTTTCGTCAAAAGATGTATCATTTTCGTCGAGAGATGTATGATTTTAGTCGAAGGATGTATGAATTTTGTCAAGAGATGTATGAGTTTCTATTGAGGGATGTATCAAATTCGTCGAGAGAAATATGAATTTCGTCGAAAGTTATATGAATTTCGTCGAGGGATGTATGTATTTCCGTCGAGAGATGTGTCAATTTTTGTTAAGAGATGTATGAATTTTAGTCAAGTGATGTATATAAAAAACATGATTTTAAGGTATGTATACAAAAAAC